>PVJC01004010.1:0-66504 GCA_004026665.1 Murina feae | reverse complement strand
CTCTCTCTTCATTTCTTGGTGAGTCTGGCGAAGGTTCATCAATTTGGTTAATTCTTTCAAAGAACCAGCTCTTGGTTTCGTTGATATTTTGTATTGTTTTTTTTTTTTTTTTTGGTCTCTATGTCGTTTATTTCTGCTCTGATCTTTATTATTTCCTTCCTTCTGGATACTGTGGGATTTTCTTGTTGCTCTCTTTCTAACTCTTTGAGTTGTAGAGTTAGGTCATTTATTACCAATTTTTCTTGTTTTTTTTTGAGGTAGGCCTGTAGAGCTATGAACTTCCCTCTCAGGACTGCTTTCATTGTGTCCCATAGATTTTGGATTGTTGTGTTTTCATTGTCATTTGTTTCCAGGATGCTTTTTATTTCTTCTTTGATCTCTCTGGTAACCCACTCATTGTTTAATAACATGCTATTTAGCCTCCAAGTGTTTGATTTTCCCCCCAATATTTTTATTGTAGTTGATTTCTAGTTTTATGCCATTAAGACCTGAGAAGATGCTTGTTATGATTTCTATTCTCTTGAACTTGAAGAGATTTTGCCTGTGTCCTAATATATGGTCTATCTTTGAAAATGTCCCATGTGCATTGGAGAAGAATGTATATTATGTAGCTTTGGGGTGAAATATTCTGAATATGTTAATTAAATGCATCTGATCTAGTGAATCATTTAGGATTGCTGTTTCTTTGATGATTTTTTTGTTTAGAGGATTTATCCAGTGGTGTCAGTAGGGTATTAAAGTCCCCTACTATGACTGTATTGCTATCAATCTCTCCCTTGATGTCTTCCAGAAGTTGTTTTATGTATTTGGGTGCTCCTGTATTGGGTGCATATATGTTTACCAGAGTTATATCTTCTTGCTAAATTGCTCCCTTTAGTATTATGTAGTGGCCTTCCTTATCTCTTGTTATGGCCTTTACTTTGAGGTCTATTTTGTCAGATATAAGTGTCACAACCCCAGCTTTTTTCTCATTTCCATTTGCCTGAAAAATTTTTTTCCATCCCTTCACTCTCAGTCTGTGTGAATCCTTTGTTCTGAGGTGGGTCTCTTGCAGACAGCAGATAAATGGGTCCTGTTTTCTCATCCATTGAGCTACCCTGTGTCTTTTGATTGGAGCATTCAGTCCATTTACATTTAATGTTATTATTGAAAAGCACTTGTTTGTGGTCATTTTTATTCTTAATGTTTGTGTTTTTTCTCGTATTTCTATTTCTTCTTTTTACAGCAGTCCGTTTAGCATTTCTTGCATTGCTGGCTTGGTAGTAATAAACTCTCTTAGCCTTTTTTTTTGTCTGTGAAGCTTCTGATTCCACTTTCAATTTTGAATGATAGCCTTGCTGGGTATAGTATTCTTGGATTCATTCCCTTGCTTTGTATCACTTTGGATATTTCATTCCATTCCCTTCTTGCCTGATGTATTTCTGTTGAGAAGTCAGCTGATATTCTAATAGGAGATCCTTTGTAGGTAATTTTCTGTCTCTCTCTGTCAGCCTTTAAGATTCTTACTTTGTTGTTGGTGTTTGCCAATTTAATGATGATGTGTCTTTGTGTTGGTCTTTTGGTATTCTGTGTGCTTCTTGGACTTGTGTAGTTTTTTCCTTGCCAACATCAGGGAAGTTTTCTGTCATTATTTCTTCAAACAGGTTTTCTATTCCTTGCTTCTCCTCCTCTCCTTCTGGTACCCCTATTAGGCGAATGTTGTTTCGTTTTGTGTTGTCCCAGAGCTCCCGTAGGCTCTCCTCTTGTTTTTTAAGTTTTTTTCCCCAGTTGCTCCTGTGTTTGTGTTTTTTCCTACCTTGTCCTCTAATTTGCAGATGCAGTCCTCAGCCTCTTCCAGTCTACTGTGTAAGCCTTCCATTGTATTCTTTATTGCTGCTATGTTGTTCTTCATTTCCTCTTGCTTCCTTTTCATATTGGTGAAATTCTCATTCAGCTCCTTATAATTCTCACTGAGTGTTGTGTATTTGTCTTACAGCCATTTGAGTATCCTTATAACCATTACTCTGAATTCTTTCTCTGATAAGTTAGTCGCCTCTATTTCATTTAACTCTGTTTCTGGTGATTTCTAATTTTCTTTCCTTTGTGGATTGCTTTTTTGTCTTCCCATGTTTTGCTGTAATATTTTAATTGTAGCTCCAAATGCTTTGTTACCCAGTTTCTTTTGGGGATGGTGCTACTGGTGTGACCTCTCAGGTCTTCTGAGTTTGGCAGTCTAGTGTAGCTCCCTACTTGAGCTATTTGGGTTCTCTTGATGTAGGTGTGTGAGCTGCAAAGGTGCAACTGAGGTGTCTAGAAGTCAGCAGCCATGGAGGGTGTGTCCCAATTTTTGCTGTGTTGTGCCCTTGATTGAAATCACGCTTTCTCAGTGAGGACTCACAGTGGCACCCAGGAACTGTCTGTTGGGGTGATGGGGCTCAGGAGGCCTATGTTCTGGAAAGGTGTGACTGTGGTGTCCAGAGTTCTGTAGTTGTGAGGTAGACAGAAAATCACACCCAGCTGGGGCTCTCAGTGTCTCCCAAGAGAAGTCTGTGGAGCTGCACACCTGGGTGACCTGGGCATAGATACTCATGAGTGTGCTGAGCTGCGGCCCACAGTGTCTCCCCAGAGAAGCCCGCGGAGCCATGTGCCTGGGCCACCTGTGCGCAGCTATGTGCAAGTGCGGCGAGCTGGGGCCCACAGTGGCTTCCCAGAGAAGTCTGTTGAACTGCACGCCTGGGTGACTGTGTGCTGCTACGCGTGAATGTGAGGGGCTGGGAGCTGGAGACACGTGAATGTGAGGTCAGAGGTTTGCCACTGGGGAGGGGGAGGCTGCACTTACTACTGCAGGCACTGTGCTCCGTTGGCAGTGGAGATTCTGGGGTTTTTTGCTGGAGTGGCTGCCAGGGCGCGCAGGCAGCATCCTGGGCCTGTTTGGGTGGTGGTGCTGATGAGTTCTTAGAAGAGGCTTCTCTCCCCTTCAAGATGGTGTGGGCTCCCCACCCCTAGCCTTCATTTTAAAGTGTATTTTGTTGGATATGAGCATTGTTACTCCAGCTTTTTTTTTTTTTTTTCTATTAGCATGGAAAATATTTTTCCATCCCTTCACTCTTATCCTCTGTGTGTCTTTTGTTTTGTTAGGTCATGTTTTTTGTATCCATTCTACTACCCTATGCTTTTTTGATTGGAGCATTTAATCCATTTACATTTAGGGTGATTATTGATAGGTACGTATTTATTGGCATTTTAATTCTGTATAGCTAGGTTTTTCTCTCTGTTTCTTCTCATTATAGCAGTCCCTTTAGCATTTCTGTGTATTTTTAGCTTGGTGGTGATGTACTCCCTTAATCTTTTTTTTTCGCTGGGAAGCTCTTTTTTTTTGATGGTCTATTGTAAATGATAGCTTTGCTGAACATAGTAATATTGGTATCAGATCCTTGCTTTCCATTACCTTGAGTCCTTCATGCCATTATCTTCTGGTTTGTAGTTTCTGATGAGAAATCAGGTGTCAGTCTTATGGGAACTCCTTTGTAGGTAACGTTTTCTCTTGCTGCCTTTAAGATTCTCTCTTTGTTTTTAATTTTTGGCATTTTAATTATGCTGTGTCTGGGCATTGGCCTTTTTGGGTTCTTCTTGCTTAGGATTCTCTGTGACTCCTGAACTTGTATGACTTTTTCCTTTACCATATTAGGGTAGTTTTCTGCCATTATTTCTTTAAACACGTTCTCTATTCCCTTCTCCTTTTCTGCCTCTTCTGGCACACCTACTATTCTAATATTGTTATGTTTCACATTGTACCACAGCTCCCTTAAGCTGTCCTCCTGTTTTTTTAATTTTTTTTTCTTTTTGGTTCTCTGATTGAGTGATATTTTCAACTCTGTCTTCTAATTCACTGATTCAATCCTCAGCTTCCCTAATCTGCTGTGTATTCCTTCCAGTGTCCTTTTTATTTGTGTTATGTCATTCTTTATCTCAGACTATTCTTTTTTCATAGTTACTGTATCTTTTTTCATGCTGTTGAACATCTTTATCATCATTACTCTGTCCTCTGTTTCAGGTAAGTTTCTTATTTCTGCTCTATTTATCTCTTTTGGAGAATTCTCTAATTCTTTCATTTGTGGGATTGTTTCTTTGTCTCATTTTGGCTGCCTGTTTGGGTTTGTGACTATGTATTAGGTTATTCTGCTACGCATCTTAATCTCCAGTGCAGGACAGTATTAAAAGCTGTTTCTGACTAATTAGATCAGGCAAAGACTCAAAGCCTCCAGAAACTACTCCTGCCTACAGACTGATAGGATTCCATTTTGAATTCGTTTGTAGGCAATCATCCTCAGGTGTGGTGAGTTTTTTTTTTTCAACAGGGTGGGGTAGTTGCTTCTGCCTGGAGGCTATTTTTATTTTTAAGCTCTTAAGTGACTTCATGGCAAAGTTTTTTGCAACAGTGTGTGTCAACTTTCTTTCCCTCCACTCAAGGCAAATGTCTATATGGGAAAGATGTCCTCTGCTGTGTGAGGGAATGACTCAGCCCAGGAAGTTTGCAGGGTCCGTCTTCTGAGCTCTATCCCCAAGTCCACAGTCTTGGCTTCTGCTATCACAGCTCCAGTCCACTTCACCCCCCCTCTGCCAGAGCACAAGGTAGGTGTGTGTTTGCCCTTTAAGATAGAGGGCCTTAATTTTTCAGCTGTCACTCTCTGGAAGACAGCACCCTGCTGCTTTTCACAGCCAGATATTATGTGCATACCTTACTCAGTTTTGGTGCTCTCTGCTGTAGTGCCCAGCTTGGGTATTAGATCACAGAGTTATCAGTGGCACCCATACAACTGAGATATCTGTCCAGGACTTCAGTTGCTGCCTGTGGGCACCTGGCCAGCCCTTTCTTGCCTCTGCTCCTCCTACCAGTCTCTATGTGGTCTCCAGTTTCAGTCCTTGAGTATCAGGGTTCTCTCCTGTGAGTTTTCTGTTGATTATTTAGGAAGTGTTTCTGTATTCTAGTTGTAATTCCAGTTTGTTCCTAGCAGCATATCCCTGCAGCATCCACTTACTCTGATGCCATTTTTAATCCTTCTGCTTATTCCAGTTCAGGGTCATGAGCAGCATAGCTCTGTCCTAGCAGCTCAGGCTGCAAGGTGGGAACCCATGCTGGACAGAACATCTTTTCACTGCAGGCACACTCACACCCACCCATCACTTTACTTTTGGATGCTTAATTTATATAGCTGTAGAAAATACAGATATATACAATAAAAAACCCCCCATTAAATCATATGAATTCCCACTACTGTGAAACTTGCTTTTTCTCTAATCTCTGCCATCTCAATAAAATGCAGTCCTATATTTCCAGTTTTCTCAGGACAGGAGCCTTAGGTCATTCCTGATTTCTCTCTCATAGCTTGTATCCAACTCAATTACAATGATGAAGAAGATGATGATGATGATATAAATAGTGACATTAAAATTAACCTAGAGAGTACTTACTTTATGCCAGGCACTGGTCTACACACTTCTATATTAGTAGCCCAATAATAGGTACCTCTCATCACTATTTTATAAAAGGGAAACTGAGGCTAAGTGACTTGCCACCCTCTACATATTCAATGTGCTCTATCTTCAAAAGGTATCCACAATAGTATCACTTTCCACCATCTCTATCACTAAACCCTTAGTCTAAGTCAGCACCTTCTCTTACATGGGCTAGTGCAATAGCCTCCTTACTGTCTCCCAACTACACCCTTTCCCTTTTTATAGTCTTATGTTCCACAGAGAAGCCAGAGCCATTTTATCTTTTATTTTATTTTACTTAATTTTGGTATAATTGACCAGAGCAATTCTTTTATTTATTCATTTTTTAAAATTTTTAGTCAAATTTGATATTTTTTAAAGGCAGTAGATCATTTCAATTCAAGAACCTAATCTAAATATGACTTGATAATGAAGCACATTTAAGTATGGAGTGAAAACAGTTTTCAAAAAAACCATTAAATGTATCATCTTCAAATATTCAAATAATGAATCACCTATGCAGGCCTTTTGCTAAGTGGAATCATAAGTAAGAAAAATCAGAAGATTTACATACTGCTGGGGAAAACTCTGTAGTACAGAACTATGAATGTTGGGTATTAAGCATAATCAGTTGAATTAAGTTAAGAAGTTGAAAATATAATAAATTTGTATGTGTATGAAAGTCTATAAGCCAGTTGACTCAAGAACTGAAATTCTAATTTGTTCAGTGAGACCAGACATTATTTAACAGTAGAGACCCAGTGCACAAAATTCATGCACTTGGGCATGGGGGAGGGTTTCTCAGCCAGGCCTGCACTCTCTCAAAGTCCAGGATCCTTTGGGGGATGTCTGACTGATGGCTTAGGACATCCTTAGCACTGATGTGGAGGAGGGAGAGGCTCCCACCATTGCTGCTGCACTTGCTATCCATGAGCCTGGCTTCTGGCTGAGTGGTGCTCCTGCTGTGGGAGCACACTCTCCACCAGCTCCTGAATTGAGCATCTGTCCCCTGGTGGTCAGTGTGCATCATAGTGACTGGTTGTCCTGCTGTTGGGCTGAAACCAGCTCTCTGACATCCCCCAAGGAGTCCTGGATTGCAAAAGGGTGCAGGCCAGGTTGAGGGACCCCACTGGTGTCTGATCAGGGCCGGGGTGGAACACGGGAGGCTGACCAGCTGGAGAGGGGCAATGGGAGGGTTCCAGGGCATGTCCAGCCCATCTCAGTCCTGATCAGTCGGACCCCAGAAGTGAGCTAACCTACTGGTCAACTATCTGCCCCTGGTGGTCAGTGCATGTCATAGCAAGAGGTTGGGTGACCTTAGCATATCATTAGCATATTAATGCTTTGATTGACTGGACAACCAGACACTTAGCATATTAGGCTTTTATTATAGAGGATTTTTCTTTTTGGAAGGGAATTAAAAATTATAATTTCATGCCCACAAGACAAATATTTAAAATTGTAAAAAGCAGTTAAAACTACATTCAAAGAACTATTTTTGTCCAGCTCAATTTTTCACCCCATGGTAAAATAAAAAGCATCCATTACCATCACAGATGAAAGTAAAATGAATGTTATTGAAATAAGTTCTTTTCCCCACTGAAGTACAAAATCTACATGGAAATTTGATACTATACTATAGCAAATTATACTTCTTACAATTCTGTTTTTATTTATTTTAAAACCTGTTTAACATAGTTTTTAATTTTAAAAATTCTGTTTTCATGATTCTGAAACTGATTCTAGTTCTTTTCAAATATATACTTAATATAATATACTGGCTGCCAATTCTAATCAGAAAAATATCTTGGAAATCTCTTCATTATGACAGCATTTTTAACAGAAATGACTGATGCTCAAGCAAACCCTAAGGGGTACAGCTTTCTGGAAAGCACATTTATTGACTGTTTCATTGTCCGAGTATCCTTTACAATGGTTCTTTTTTTTTTTTAATCCTCTGAGATTTTTTTTTTAATTGATTTTTTAGACAGAGTGGAAGGGAGGGAGAAGAGAGCGTAAAAGTAAGACAGAGAAAGGGACAGAGAGAAACACTGAACATGAGAGATCTACATCGATTGGTTGCTTCTCACATACATGCTCTAACGTGGGGCTGGGATTAAACCTGCACTGAGTTATGTGTCCTTAATAGGGAATCAAACTCCCAACCCCAATTTGACACTCTAACCACTGAACAAAACCAGCCAGGGCAATAGTGATTCTTGATGAAGATTCTTTCAATCTTGTAAACATCAGTATGCATGGTCTGAATACAATGTAATTGTGCATCCTTAGACAGGAAGGGTGGTTCATAGCAGGTGAGAAGCCAGAGGAGTCTAAATTCTTTAAAATATATTTTTATTGATTTCAGAGAGGAAGGGATACGGAGAAGAGATAGACACACCAATGATGAGAGAGAATCACTGATCAACTGCCTCCTGCACACTCCCTAATGGGATCAAGACAAGGTTTGTGCCCTGACCAAGAATTGAACCAGGACTTCTTGGTTCATAGGTAGATGCTCAACCATTGAGACACACTGCTGGGCAGGAATCTAAGTTTTTTTTCTTTCTTACTTTCTCCACATGAACAGGCATATAGATCAATGGCACAGAATAGAGAACTCAGAAATTAACTGAAGCCATTATTCTCAATTAATATTTGACAAAGAAGCAAGAACTTACCATGGAGTAAGGACAGTTTCTTCAATAAATGGTATTGAGAAAATTGGACAGGTACATGCAAAAAAGTGAAACTAGACCAACAACTATATCATACACAAAAATAAACTCAAAATGAATGAAAGACTTAAATGTAAGATGGGAAACCATAAAAATCTTAGAAAAAACCATAGGCAGAAAGATCGCAGACATCTCTCATAATAATGTTTACTGATACAACTCTGAGGGCAAAGGAAACTAAGGAGAAAATAACAAATAGGACTATATCAAAATAAAAAGCTTCTGCACAATAAGAGTAGCCATTGATAAAATGACAAGAGAGCCAACTGCCTGGGAGAACATATTGCCAATGATACATCAATAAGGGGTTAATTTTCAAAATATACAGGGAACTCATACAACTTAACAAAAGGAAGACAAACAATCCTATTACAAAATGGGCAAAGGACCTAAATAGACACTTCTCCAAAGTAGACAAACAGATGGCCAAGAGACATATGAAAAAAATTCTCAAAGTCACTAATCATCCCAGATATGCAAATCAAAATGACAATGAGGTATCACTCACACCTGTCAGAATCGCTATCATCAACAAATCAACAAACAATAAGTGCTGGTGAGAATGTGGAGAAAAAGAAATCCTCATGCCCTGCTGGTAGAAATGCAGACTGGTGTAGCCACTGTGAAAAACAGTATGGAGTTTCCTCAAGGAATTAAAAATGGAACTCCATTTGACTTAGTGATCCCACTTCTAGGAATATATCCTAAGAAATCAGAAATACCAATCAGAAAGAATATGTGCACTCCTATGTTCATAGCAGTGCAATTTACAGTAACTAAGATTTGAAAACAGCCCAAGTGTCCATCAGTAGTCGGGTGAATAAAAAAGCTATGGTACATTTACACAATGAAATACTACACAGCTATAAATAGGAAAGAACTCTTACCATTTGCAACAGCATGGATGGACCTGGGGAGTATTATGCTAAGTGAAAAAAAGTTAGAGAAATATAAGTATTCCATACTCTCACTCATATGTGAAATCTAATGAATAAAATAAACTGATAAACAAGATAGATGCAGGGACCATGGAAGCATAGAATAGACTGTTGAACCTTAGAGGGAAGGTAGGGGAGGGTGGGTGGGAAGAGATCAATCAAAGAACTTGTATGGATGTGTGCATGACCCATGGTCACTGACAGTGGGGTGGAGGGGGCCTGGGATCAGGGGAGAGGGTGGGCTAGGGGAGGACAACAGGGGAAAAAGGAGACATATGTAATATTTTCAATAATAAAGATTAAAAAAGAGAATACAGGGACCTTTGGCAGCCATCTTGGAGAGTGATGGATGTGCAGGGAGTGTCTATATTTGTGAGTGAGGGACAGATATATTCCACAGGACTGTTGGGGACTGGTGTACTGGGCTGCCCTGGCCCGGCAGTCTCTACTGCTGCTGAAATCTCTCCTAGAGCAGCTGGCTCTGCAACAGAGACCACACGATCTTGAAGGGGAGACCAGCCTTACTTTTAACCAGGTAGACTTAGGCTATCTCCCGGACCTTACAACCAAAATGCTCAGGGACCAACTTCCTTAGCTGCGAACCCACGAACACCGGAACTCCAGCCTTCCTGACTGGGGATGCCTAAAACGTCTGTCCAGGAGGAGACGAAGCAGCATCGAATATGGGGACTGGCCCTGCCTTCTCACAGAGCAGCTAGAAAGAACTGAATCGAACAACACCAATGAATTAAACACAGCTGGTGAATTAAACACAGCTGGTGAAGTATCCATGAACAGAAATGTCAGTTATCACCAAGAGAAAGATGAGATCTGGGATCCAGGCTGGAGGCAGAAACTTGCACTACAGGGAGTAGAGTTTCAGAGGAAGATTGCGCCCCACAAAATCCGTGGCTTTTGGGGTTAGTGCAGCCATCAAATGTGGAAGGGGGTCCACAGGGCTGCTTGCAGAAGGGGAATATAGATCTAAACCCACAGCTGGGCTGGGCCCAGAAAGGCAGCCTAACGTTCTATACTGGATGCATAGTGCTAGGGGAAAAAGACTCGAGTCCACACTTCCTATGTCTTTTTTTTTCTTTTTACCTCCTTGCTTTTTCTTGCTAAGTCCAGTACATAGGATCATTCAATTAAAAACACTCTGCAGGGGAACTTTTTTTTTTTGTGGAAACTTGGGGTCAGAGTGGGGAAAGACAAGCAGGAAACCAGCTTTGAGACAGTCCGTCCCTCCAAACCAGTATTAAGTGTGGCAGGGAAAGAAGAATCTAAACACTAGGTAGAGGGGCCATTTAGAGCCAGATATTAATACAGAAACACTGCCACCCAGGACTTGTGTCAGAAGTTGGCTTTTGCATAAACACAACTGAAGGCAGGCTGAGAAACAAAGTGAGCAGAGAGATCCCGCTAGCCAGAAAACAGGGTTGTGGCTTATGATACAGAGAAGTGGTGGATTGCAGGGAACTTCAATACTATGCTGACTACCAGACAGGAAACAGATGTACCAAAGAGAACAGTAGAGGAAGTGAACGACCTTCACTACTTCACTTTTTTATTTTTTATCTTTTACTTAAGAAACTAAATTTTTTATCACTTGATTTTACTTTTTTATATTTTTATTTTTAATTATTATTACTACTATTATTTTACCCTTTTTAAAGTTTTATTTTATTTTATTTTGGGGTTAGTGTTCTACATTCTATTTCATTTTTCTTTTAGCATAATTTTATTCTATCTCAATATTTCCTTTATGCCAACACTCTCTTCCTCATTTTCCCCCTTTCATCCTGTTTCTCTTACCCTGTTCTTGCTTTAATTTTTCTCTATCCTTTCTTTTTATTCCCTGTTAAAAATTGATCTTACTCATATATCTAATTTCCTCTCCCCTGTTCCAAGTCCATGCACACTTCTTTCTTCTCTTTCTTCACTACTCAATTTTTTCTTCCTTTTTTGCCTTTTTTGTTCTTTCTGTCTTACTGTTTGTTTGATTGTTTAGTTTATTTTTCTTCTTTTTGTTTTTGCTTCTGTTTTTTCCTCTCCTCGCTTGTTCTCTTCTTCTACTAATAGCTTAATTAATTCCAATAACTAAATCAGGCCTATCTACTCTCTATTCTCCTATTTCAATAGTAGACAAATACATAGATAAATTCATATATATATATATATATTCTTATACATAAAAATTTATATATATATATATATATATATATATATATATATATATATATATAATCTTTTCTTTTTATACCCTCATTCTCTTTCTACCTCTTCTATACTGAACTGTGGCTATTTCCTCATTCATTCAATTCCTTGACCTTAGCTTCTGAAAATAAGCTCTGCCTCCACAGATTCACCTGGGTGTTTGTTGTTTGGGTGTTAGTTGTTTGCATTTTTTGCATTAGTTGTTGTTTGTTGTTTCCATTCATCTCTGGGTGTTTGTAGTTTGCATTTTTTTGGATTAGTTGTTGTTTTTACTTTTGGAGTTTTCTCCTCATATACATATATATTTCCCCTCTTCATTTTCTTCTCGTTCTTTTCTCTCTTACATTTTTCCCTTTTCTCCATATGATTTTTGCACTTTTCTCTAACCCCTAATTCTATTTTCTCTGGTGGTCACCTTTAGTTGGTGTTATTAGTATTGTGAATAAATTTGTGTTTGGTGCCCTGTGCATTGTATCTTGTCGTGTTCTATTTTGTGCCTTTAAGTCAACACAGGAGAGAGAGTGCGCTATATAACTAGACACCCTGGGAGAAGCAATCATGGGGAGACAAGGAAAGCCTGCATGTGAAAGAAAAGGAGGAATCAGCAGAAAAGGAAGTAAATGAAATGGAGGCAAGCAATATGTCACAGAAAGAATTCAGTACAATGGTCATAAGGATGCTGAAAAGGATGGAAGACAAATTCAAAAATATGTGTAAGAGCCAAGAGTAAATGAAGAAGAACCAATAAAAAATGAAAAATGACATTGCTGCAATAAGGAACTCAATAGAAAGCATCAACAGTAGCTTAGAAGAAGCAAAGGCCTGCATCAGTGAGCTAGAAGACACGGTAGGAAAAGAATACCCAAGCAGAGCAGTATCTAGAAAAAAACTTAAAATAACAGGAGAACTCTGGGACAACAGGAAACAAAACAACATCTGCATAATAGGGGTTCCAGAAGGAGAGGAAACTGAGCAAGGAATGGAAAACCTGTTTGAAAAAATAATGACAGAAAACTTCCCTGATATAGGGAAGGAAAAACTCACACAAGTCCAAGAAGCTCAGAGTCCCAAACAAAATGAACACTAAAAGACTGATATCAAGACACATTTTAATTAAATTGGCAAACACCAACAACAAAGTAAGAATCTTAAAGGCTGCCAGAGAAAGATAGAAAGTTACCTACAAGGGATCTCCCATCAGACTATTGACTGATTTCCCAACAGAAACACATCAGTCCAGAAGGGAATAGAATGAAATATACAAAGTCATTCAAAGCAAGGGTCTGAATACAGGAATACTGTACCAAGCAAGGCTATCAAACAAAGTTGAAGGTGAAATCAGGAACTTTTCAGACAAAAAAAGGACTAAGTGAGTTTATTACCACCAAACCAGCAATGCAAGGAATGCTAAAGGGTCTGCTGTAAAAAACAGAAATAGAAGCAACACAGGCACAAAGAATAAAAATGGCAACAAACAAGTACAAACAAGTACCTATCAATAATTACTTTAAATGTAAATGGATTAAATGCCCCAATAAAAAGACAGGGAAGCTGAGCAGATAAGAAAACATGACCCATATATCTGCTGTCTACAGGAGACCCATCTCAGAACAAAGGACTCACACAGACTGATGGTGAAGGCATGGAAAAAGGGTTTTAAAACGAATGAAAATGAAAAACAAACAAACAAACCGGGGTAACAATACTTACATCTGACAAATTAGACCTCAAAGTGAAGGCATAACAAGAGAAAAGGAAGGCCACTTCATAATAATAAAGAGAGCATTTCAACAAGAAGATATAATTCTGGGAAACATATATGCACCCAATACAAGAACACCCAAATACATACAAAACTTCTAGAGGATATCAAGGGAGAGATTGACAGCAATACAGTCATAGTAGGGGAGTTTAATACCCCACTAACACTACGAGACTAATCCTCTAAACAAAAAATCAGCAAAGAAACATTAATCCTAAATGACTCACTAGATCAGGTGGAATTAATTGACATATTCAGAATATTTCACCCCAAGTGCACATGGTTCATTTTCAAAGATAGACCACCTATTGGAACACAGGCAAAGTCTCTTCAAATCAAGAAGATAGAAATCATATCAAGCATCTTTTCAGATCACAATGGCATAAAATTAGAAATCAACTACAATAAGAACAATAAAAAAGTCAAATACCTGGAGGCTAAACAGCATGCTATTAAACAATGACTGGGTTACCAAAGAAATCAAAGGAGAAATAAAAAGCATCATGGCAACAAATGACAATGAAAACACAACAATTCAAAACCTATGGGACACAGTGAAAGCAGTCTCGAGAAGGAAGTTCATATCTCTAAAGGCCTACCTTAAAAAACAAAAACAAATGGTAATAAATTATCTAACCCTACAACTCAAAGAGTTAGAAAGAGAGCAACAAGAAAAGCCCCACGTAAACAGAAGAAAGGAAAGAATAAAGATCAGAGTGGAAATAAATGACATAGAGGCCAACCCCCCCCCCCCAAACAAACAAACTAACAAACAAAAGATGAACAAAACCAAGAGTTAGTTCTTTGAAAGGATAAACAAGATTGATAAGCCTCTAGCCAGGCTCACCAAGAAGCAAAGAGAAAGGACCCAAATAAACAAAATCAGAAATGAAAGAGATGAAATAACAACTGATCCCACAGAAATACAAATGAGTATGAAAAAATACTATGAACAACTCTGTTCCAAAAAATGGACAAGCTAGACAAAATGGACATATTCTTAGAAAAATATAAGCTCTCAAAACTCAATCAGGAAGAACAAAAAAACCTGAATAGGCCAGTAACTACTGAAGATATTGAAGCAGTGATCAAAAATCTTCCAGCAAACAAAAGCCCTGGTCCAGATCGCTTTCCAGGAGAGTTCTAACAAGCATTCAAAGAAGAACTGAAACCTGTTCTCCTTAGACTATTTCAAAAAATTCAAGAGGAAGGCACACTTCCAAGTTCCTTTTATGAGTCAGCATTACCTTAATCCCAAAACCAGATAAAGAAACCACAAAAAAGAGAAGTACAGGCCAATATCCTTTGATGAACATAGATGCTAAAATCCTCAACAAAATTCTAGCAAATTGGATTCAGCATTACATTAGAAAGATCATACACCATGACCAAGTGGGATTTATTCTGGGGATGCAAGGATGGTACCACAAATCAATAAATGTGATTGATCACATAAACAAACTGAGAGACAAAATCACATAATCATACCAATCAATGAAGAAAAAGAATTTGAAAAAATCCAACACCCTTTCTTGATAAAAACTCTCAGTGGGAATAGAGAGATCATCTCTCAACATAATAAAAGCCTTATGTGACAAACCTACAGCCAACATCATACTGAATGGGCAAAAACTAATTTCCCCTAAAAATGGGACAAGACAAGGATGCCCACTTTCACCACTCTAGTTTGATATAGTACTGGAAATGCTAGCCATAGTGATCAGACAAGAAGAAGAAATAAAAAGCATTCACATTTGAAAAGAAGAGATAAAATTGTCCTTATTCACAGATGACATGATTCTGTACATAGAAACCCCAAAGACTCCATCAAAAAACTACTAGACCTAATGAATTGAGCAATGTATCAGGATACAACATTAACACCTAGAAATCTATGGCCATTTTATACACCAATAATGGACTCACAGAAAGAGAAATGAAAAAACAATCCCACTTACCATTGCACCAAAAAAATTGAGATACCTAGGAATAAAATTAAGGATGTAAAAGATCCGTACTCAGAAAATTACAGGACATTGAAAAAATAGATACAGGAAGACATAAACAAATGGAAGAATATACCGTATTCATAGATTGGTAGAATCAACATCACTAAAATGTACATACTACCCAATGCAATGTACAGATTCAATACAATTCCCATTAAAATAACAATGGCATATTTCAAAGATCCAAAACAAACTCTCCAAAAATTCATTTGAAATAAAAAAGACCCTGAATAGCTATAGCAATCCTGAGAAAGAAGAACAAAGTTGGAGTGATCACAGTACCAGATATTATGCTACATTACCAAGCCACCATTCTCAAAACTGCCTGGCACTGGCACAAAAACCAACATATAGACCAATGGAACAGAACAGAGAACCCAGAAGTTGACCCAAGCCATTGTGTGCAATTAGTATGTGACAAAGGAGGCAAGAACATACAATGGAGTCAGGAAAGCTCTTCAATAAATGGTGCTCAGAAATTTTGTCAGATACATGCAAAGAAACCATGAAACTACATCACCAACTTATACCATACACAAAAATAAACTCAAAATGGCTAAAGGACTTAAATGTAAGACAGGAAACCATTAAAATCTTACAATACTCCATATGCAGCAAAATAGCAGACATATATTATAGCCATATCTTCACAGACAAAGCTCCTAGGGCAATGGAGACTAAGGAGAAAATAAACAAATGGGACTACATCAAAATAAAAAGCTTCTGCGCAGTAAGAGAAACCATCAACAAAACAACAAGAAAGCCCACTACATGGGAGAACATATTTGCCAATGATATTTCTGATAAAGGTTTAATCTCTAAAATCTACAGAGAACTCACACAACTTAACTAAAGGAAGATAAATGATCCAATCAAAAAATGGGCAAAGAATCTAAGTAGACATTTTTTGAAAGAGGACATACAGAAGGCCAAGAGACATATGAAAACATGCTCAAAAACACTGATCATCCAAGAGATGCAAATCAAAACAACCATAAGATACCATCTCACACCTGTCAGAATGGCTATCATCAACAAATCAACAAACAACAATTTTGCTGGTGAGGATTTGGAGAAAAAGGAACCCTCCTGCACTGCTGGTGGGAATACAGACTGGTGCAGCCACTGTGGAAGACAGTATGGAGTTTCCTTCAAAAACTGAAAATGGAACTCCCATTTGACCCTGTAATCCCACTTGTAGGAATATATCCCAAGAAACCAGAAACACCAATCAGAAAGGATATATGCACCCATATGTTCATAGCAACACAATTTACAATAGCTAAGATTTGGAAAAAACCTAAGTGCCCATCAGCAGATGAGAGGATTGAAAAACTGTGGTGCATCTACACAATGGAATGTTATGCTGCTATAAAAAAGAAGGGACTTTTACCATTTGCAACAGCATGGATGGAACTAAAGAGCATTATGCTAAACAAAATAAGCCAGTTGGAGAAACATAAATATTGCGTGATCTCACTCAATCTGTGGGATATAATGATCAACATAATTTGAACAAGAATACATCCAGAGACAAATGGTAGGGGAGGGAGGGTTAGAGAGCAACCAAAGGACTTGTATGCATGCATATTAGCATAATCAATAGACACAGACACTTGGGTGGTGAAGGCTTGCCTGGTGTGGGAATGGCTGGCGGGGAGGGGGTGTTAACTGGGGAAAACTTAGACAATAAAAATAAATAAATTTTAAAAATACAGCATAAAATATCCTATATAATAGAGGGAATATGCAAATTGACCATCACTCCGGTCAATTTGCACCCACAGCTGAGGCTAAGTTCCCATAACGAGCCTTAAGGAGCAATCAGCAGGGACCTAAGGCTGCACACCCACCCACCTCTTGCATGGGGCTTGACAGGAGACCTCAGGTTGCTCCCCCTGCCCTGGCACCAGGCCAGAGGAACTCAGGCTGCACCCTCTTCCCTGGTGCCAGGCCGGGGGACCTCAGGCTGTGACCCCTGCCCTGGCGCCAGACAGGGGATCACAGGCCACTCCCTCCACCCAGCAGGGTTTGATGGGGGACCTTAGGCCGTGCCCCCCTGCCCTGGCACCCAGGGGACCTGAGGCTGCACCCCCCGACCTGGCAGGGCTTGACAGGGTGGGACCGGCTGGGTCTGGATCTAGCCCAATGAAGGGGGGCCGTCCAGGTTTGGGTCTCGAGCGATTTTGAGGTGCATGTGGGTGGTTGAAGACTTGACTCTGGATTCCATGGTGCACCCTAGACTCTGACAGGAGGAAGATTTTCATATACGTTTTACTAATTTTCTTTCATCTCTGACACTTCTATTATAGAGAAAGGGCAAATAGCAATATTAAAATATTTCCTCTAATTAATCCCCTTTTAAAGTGCACGAAGTTCGTGCACTGGGCCACTAGTATGTAACATATAAAAATATTTATCTTTATTGTTGAAAGTATTAATGATGTTCTCTTTTTATCCCCATTGATCCCCTCCACCCTGCACCTCCCCCTCCCAGACCTTCACTACACTATTGTCAGTGTCCATGGGTTATGCATATATGCGTATCAGTTCCCTGGGGTAAATCTCTCCCCACCCATCCCTCCACTTCAACTTCCCTCTGAGATTCCTCAGTCTGTTTCAGGCTTCTATGTCTCTGGATTCATTTTGTTCATCAGTGTATCTTGTTCATCAGATTTCACATATGAGAGATATCATATGATACTTGACTTTCTCTGAATGGCTTATTTTGCTTAGAATAATACTCTCCAGGTACTTCTGTTAGAGGATTCCAGGGCAGGAAGAATAGGGAAACTGAGACAGGAAAGTTAAAACAAGGCCAAACAGTGAGGATAATTTACAGCTAGCTTGTAACTAACAAACTACTATCTCTGCCAGCCAAGAATAGGAGAGAAAATGATGGGAAAACCTCCCTAATGAGAGGCTTCAGAAAGGGAGGTGGAGAGGGGAAAGGAAAAAAAGGGGGTGTAGTTTTACTCCCTAAGCAGAGAAGCCATCAGTCTCAAGGTTTGTCAAGATAAAGTTGCCAAATGCGTCTCAGGATTTTTGGGAAGGCCACAACAAAGTAAGAAAGAAAAAAAAGGGGGGGCCTTGAGAATTAATCTGTATCAAAATAGTCAGCAGAGGAATTTTATGACCTATGGGCAGGAGAGTATATAATGCCTCAGAACCCCACACAACTTGCTCTTCAGATTAGCTGAGAGCCCCTCTGTGTTTCCTAAGTCAGGTGTATAGGTGTGCTTGCTTTGCTTTTTCAATAAAGGTGCATGCTTTAATTGCTTTAATAGATTGGCTTTTCACAACACAGTCAAGGTCTCTCATATATGTTTGTTCTTGTGCCAGCACCAGGCTATTTTGAGTACAGTGGCTTTGTAGTATAACTTGATATCTGGTATTGTGATTCCTCTAACTTGGTTCTTTCCCAAGATTGCTGCAGCTATTTATGGTCTTTTTTGGTTCCATATGAATTTTTGGAGAGTTTGTTATAGATCTGTAATGTATGCCACTGGTATTTTAATGGGGATTGCATTGAATCAATAGATTGCTTTGATTAGTATGTCATCTTAATGATGTGGAGTCTACCAATCCATGAACACAGAATATTCTTCCACTTGTTTATATCTTCCTCTATCTCTTTTGTCAATGTCCTATACAGGTGTTTAACCTCCTTAGCTGAGTTTATTCCTAGGTATCTTATTTATTTATTTATTTATTTATTTATTTATTTATTTATTTATTGTTGCGATAGTAAATGGTATTGCTTTATTAGTTTCTCTTCCTGAGAGTTCATTATTGGTGTGTAAAATGTCATAGATTTCTTGGTGTTTTGTATCCTACTACCTTGCCAAATTCATTTTTTAAATGTGTGTGTGTGTGTGTGTGTGTGTGTGTGTGTGTGTGTGTAGTGCTTATTTCTTTTTTTTCCAAATTCATTTATTAAATATATTTGTTTTTTTTGGTGGAGTCTTTAGGGTTTTCTATGTACAATATCATGTCATCTGCAACTAATGACGGTTTTATTTTTTCCTTTCCAATTTGGATGCACTTAATGTTTTCTTCCTGTCTGATCACTGTGGCTAAGACTTCCCATACTTGTTGAATAAGAGTGGTGAAAGTGGGCATCCCTGTCTTGTTCCTGTTCTTAGGGAAAATGGTTTTAGTTTTTGCCTATTGAGTATAATATTGGCTATAAATCTGTCATATGGGGCCTTTATTATGTTGATATAAAATCCCTCTTTGCCCACTTTGAGGATTTTTTTTTATCAAAAAAGGGTGTTAGATTTTGTCAAATGGTTTTTCTGTGCCAATTGATATGATCATGTGATCTTTGTCTTCCAATGTATTTATGTGATGTATCACACTTACTGATTTGTGAATACTGTACCAGCCTTTCATCCCCAGAATAAATTTATCTTGGTCACGATGTATAATCTTTGAAATGCATTGCTGGATCTAATTTGCTAATATTTTGTTGAGGATTTTAGCATATGTTCATAAGGGAAGTTGGCCTGTATTTCTCTTTCTTTGTAGTATCTTTATCTGGTTTTAGAATTAGGCTAATGCTAGCCTTATAAAAAGAGGTTGGAAGTGTTCCCTTCCTCTTGAATTTTTTGGAATATTTGAGTAGGGCAGGCGTTAGTTCTTCTTAGTTCTTCTTTGAATGTTTGTTAAAACTCTCCTGTGTGATGATCCAAACCTGGGCTTTTGTTTACTGTGAGTTATTTATTTATTTATTTATTTATTTATTTATTTATTTATTTATTATTTCAATTTCATCAGTAGTTATAACCTATTCAGGTTTTCTAATTCTTCCTGATTGAGTTTTGGAAGATTATATTTTTCTAAGAATATGTCCATTTCATTTAGTTTATCCAGCTTCTTGTAGTATAGTTGTTCATAGATTTTTTTTATGATGCTTTGTATTTCTGTGGGATCAGTTGTTACTTTACCTCTTTTGTTTTTTATTTTGTTTATTTGGGTTGTCTCTCTTTGTTTCTTGATAAGCTTGCGTAAAGGTTCATAAATTTTGTTTATCTTTTCAAAGAAGCAGGTCTTGTTTTTATTATTCTTTTGTATTATTATCTTAGTCTCTATGTCATTTATTTCTGCTCTTTATTATTTCTTTCCTTCTATTTACTCTGGGCTTTTCTTGTTGTTCTCTTTGTGATTCTTTAAGTTGTAGGGTTAGTTTCTTAGAAGGGTTTTATTGTTTTTTGAGGTAGGTCTGTAATGATATGAACTTTCCTCTTAGGACTGCTTTTATTGTGCCCCATAGATTTGGGGTTGCTGTGTGTTAATTTTCATCTGTTTCAAGGAAGTTCTTTTTCTTTCTCTTTTGGTCTCTTTGGTAATCCATTTATTATTTAATGACATGCTATTTAGCCTCCAGTGTTTGAATGTTTTCCAGTGTTTTGTTGTGGTTGATTTCTAATTTTATATGATTGTGATCTGTGAAGGTGTTTGATATGATTTTAATCTTCTTGAACTTGTAGAGACTTACTAGTAGTTTTTGTCCTAACATGTGGTCTATCATTAAGAATGTTCCATGTGCACTTGAGAAGAATGTACATCCTGCATCTTTGGGGTGAAATGTAAATGTCAATTAATTCCATCTGATATAATGTATCATTTAGGATTGCTGTTTCATTGTTGATTTTTTTTAGTTTTTTTAAAAATATATTTTATTGATTATTTTTACAGAGAGGAAGGGAAAGGGATAAAGAGTTAGAAACATCTATGAGAGAGAAACATTGATCAGCCGCCTACTGCACACTTCCCACTGGGAATGTGCCTGCAACCAAGGTACATGCCCTTTACCAGAATGGAACCTGGGACCTTTCAGTCCGCAGGCCGATGCTCTATCCACTGAGCCACTGGTCAGGGCCATTGTTGATTTTTTGTCTAGAAGATCTATCCAATGATAGATCAGTGGGATGTTAAAGTCCCCTATTATGATTGTATTGCTATAGATCTCTCCCTTAAAAACTTCCATAACTTATATATATATATATTTGGGTGCTCCTGTAATGGGTGTATATCTTATATTGGGTGTATATGTTTACCTGAGTTATATCTTCTTGTTGAATTGATTCCTTTAGTATTATGAAGTGGCCTTCATTGTCTCTTATCTCCTTCACATTGAAGGCTATTTTGTCAGATATAAGTATTGCTATGCCACCTTTTTTTTTTTTTTTCATTTCTACTTGTCCGGAAAAAAAATTTTCCATCCCTTCTCTTTTAGTCTGTATGAATTCTTTGTTCTGAGGTGGGTCTCTTGTAGATGGCATATATATGGGTTATGTTTTCTTATCCATTCAACTATTCTATATCTTTTGTTGGAGCATTTAAGCCACTTACAATTAAGTTATTATTGATAGGTAGTTATTTGTTGCCATTCTAATTCTTTATGCTGGGTTCTTCTCTTTCTCTCTCTTTATTCCTGTTACAATAGTCTCTTTTTTCTTGCAGTGTTGGTTTGGTGGTATTAAACTTATTTACTTACTTACTTACTTATTTATTTATTTATTTATTTTTGTCTTTGAAGCTCTTTATTTTACCATCTCTTTTTAATGATAGCCTTGCTGGATAGAGTAGTGTTGGGTCCAGCCTCTTGGTTTTAATTACTTTGTATACTTCATGCCATTTCCTTCTGACCTGAAGTATTTCTATTGAGAAATCAGCTGATAGTCTAATGGGAGCTCCCTTGTAGCTAACTTTCTGTATCTGTCTTCTAGCCCTTCAGATTCTTTCTTTGTTTTTAATGTTTGTTATTTTTATCATGATGTGTCTACATGTGAATCTTTTGGGATTTTTCTTGATTGGGACTCTCTGTGTTTCCTGAACTTGAGTGACTTTTTCATTCACCAGGATAGGAAAATTTTCTGCCCTTATTCCTTCAAACAGGTTCCTTTTCAGATTCCTTTCTCAGATTCTTCTCCTTCTGTCACCCCTATGAAATGAATGTTATGTTTCATATTGACCCAAAGTTCCCTTAGACTCTCCTACATTAATTTTTTTTCCATTTGCTGCTCTAAATGTGTTTTTTTTTAATTTTTAATTTTTTTTACCTTGTCTTATAATTCACTGATTCAGTCCTCAGGTTCTTCTAGTCTAGTGTTGTATCCTTTCAGGGTGTTTTTTACTTCAGCTATGTCATTCTTCATTTCCGATTAATCCTTATTTATTGTTTTAACCTCTCTGTTCATATTGGTGTAGCTCTTATTAAGTCCCTTATAATTCTTATTAAG
This sequence comes from Murina feae, assembly GCA_004026665.1. Classification (NCBI taxonomy): domain Eukaryota; kingdom Metazoa; phylum Chordata; class Mammalia; order Chiroptera; family Vespertilionidae; genus Murina; species Murina feae. Next base: position 44,121 of record PVJC01004010.1, on the reverse strand, counting down.
TTGCTTGTAGTTCTCAATGGGTTGTTTGAACATCCTTATTACCATTACTTTGAATTCTTTATCTGACAGCTTGCATCCACATTATATCATTCTTTTCCTGGTGATTCTTCTTTCATTTTGAGGTTGTTTCTTTGTCTCTCCAGTTTTGCTGTCTTTTTATATTTGTTTCTATGTATTAGACCAAACTCCTATGTCTCCCAGACTTTGTGGGGTGGTCTTATGTAGTAGGTATTTTGTGAGACCCTGTGGTGTAGTCTCTTGAGCTGGGTGCTCTAGGAAAGCCCCTTGTTTGAGTTATTTGGGTTTTCCTGATGTAATTTTGTCTTGAATATTATCCCACTTGTGGATGGGATCTTCTCTCAGGCTGATTGACTATGTGGCTCAGCCCTGACCACGTCATGTGAGCTGTTGTGAATGTGCTGACAGAATATAACAAAATACAACACAACAAACACAGAACAAAAGGAACAAGACAAAAACATACACAAGACCCTACAGCACCAATGAAAGCAACCACCAGAAAAGAGAGAATTAGGAAAGAGAAAAGAAAGCAAGAATTATAGAAGAAACAAAAGAAAGAGAAAAGAAAACAAAAGAGTAAAAAAAAAAACACAAACAAAAAAAAAGGGAGGGAGAAAATGGAATATGTAGAGGCAAAGCTGAAATAAGGAAAATAAGAATAATGAACTATGGGAGTAGGGGAAGAAAAACAATTTAAAATAAAGGAGGAAGTAAAACATTTTGAAAAAGAAAATAGAGGAGAAAGCAGGTAGATTCAAAAAATAATAAAAGGAAAAAGTATAAGAAAGCAGGAGAAAAAGAAAAGAAAAAAATTGAGTAGGAAAAGGGAAGGGAAAATGAGATATATGAACAAAACAGTAGAGACTAAATAATAACAAGTAAATAAAGCAGATAAAGAAGGTAAAAAATAAAAGGAAAAAATGATCAGGCTAAGAAAAAAAGGAAGAAAAAGGAAAAAGAAGAAAAGCGAAAAAATGTGAAATGGCATTCATTTCAGAAACTGTCCTCCTTTGTCTTTCAGCAACCTGCTTGAGGTACTAAGGGATCCACCGTTGTGTCTTATTTGCATAGGACTTGGCTCTAAAGCAAGTTTGTTAGCAGCATGGGGTCCAGGGCTGGATCAGCAAACTGCCCCAGGTTCCCTGGAGTCTGCCTCTGCCCACCTTTGCCTGCCAACCAGCTGTCAATCTTCACTCAAAGTCTTTTTCTGAATGGGATTTAGGCAAAATTGAGAGTCTAGACCTCTGGGTTTCCTGTGAGAGGAAGGTGCTGTTTAGATTTAAAGGAATATGGTGGGTGTGTTTCCTTGTCACAGAGCTACTTCTCTGCAAGTGGCCCAAAATATTACTCTGCCCTTGTTTGGGCAGAGATCCTTGTATGCAGTCTGGTGGGATCAGCTGGAAACTTGGAGTTTTGATCTGCTCTCTGGTGTGGGATAAGTACCAATCAGGTTACCGGGATACTGGGGCAGATGGCCCTTTCACCAATCCAACCACTGATGCTCCCCGAGACTGTTCAAACCATCGGGTTGGACTTTGCTTTTTTCTCCTCTGAAAAGGTCAAAATATAGGTGTGGCAGGTGGGGCTCCTGAGAGTGTGGAGGGCTATGTCACCTAAGGCAGGTTATTTTCCTTTTTCTGCTATTTGGCTACTAGCAGCAGCTAGAGCCTTTCAGGAAAAGTGGCCATTTTGGTTTGGGGGTGTACGGCCAAATGCAGGACTTCTGGCTGCTGCTTTCCCATGTCTCCCCACAATGCTTTCCTCCCGCCCACCCCCCGCCTCTTCTTAGGCCCCTGGAGTCCACAGAGCCCTCCCTTCAGCAAAGCCTAGGGTAAATAGCTGCAAATGAAAACTCCTGTGCTCTGGGTTAAAAAACACAAACAAAAACACACACCAAAAAACAGAAACAGGCTTTCTCTCATTAGGCTTCAGTCCACTGATTCCAGACTCTGAGGTGGGCAGCAGCCCTGCTGTCTTTCATGGATGGATGTTGCCTAGGCTGCTAGCTAGTCTCATATCTGGTGCTCTAGGCTGTGAAGCCCAGCCCAGCTTCCAGGCCTCAATTGTCTAAGGAAACAGATCCTTTCATAGCTCAGACTTTGCCTCTCACTTTTAGCCTGCCCCTGGAAGCTGGGTCAGCCTCTTTCATGACCTCTGCCTTCCAACAGGTTTCCAGGTGTTTTCTGTCCTTCCTTGATAATACTCTTCCTCAGCTGGACCTCAACTGATCATTGCTGGTGTATGTTCCCCACTTTAGTTTTATTTCTTGTCTGGCCCTGGGAGGAGGTGCAAAGAAAGGTCTGCTTATTCAGCCACTATTTTTTCAAATCCAGGAGTCTAAGTTTTAATGGGTGATAAAGGGAGGAAGGACTTTTCCTTTTTTGCTTCTTAAGAATGTGGCAGACCCTGGCTAGTGTGGCTCAGTTGGTTGGTCATTTTTACAGGCAGCGAAAGGTTGCCAGTTCGATTCTCAGTCAGGGCATATGCTCGGGTTGCAGGCTAGATCCCTGGTAGGGGCACACGCAGGAGGCAGTTGATCAATGTTACCCTATCACATTGATGTTTCTCTCTCTCTCTTTTCCTCTCCCTTCCTCTCTCTAAAAATAAAAAAAAACTTTTCTTTAAAAGATTGTGGCAGAAATGTATGCTGAAGTAGCCAGTTAATCCTTATTTTTTTCTTTATGTAAATTTGGTCTCAGAATATTTCTGGAAGGGTAATGTTTCAAAGAAGCCACTGTGATGACTGGCTTCCATTGCAGTCTCTAATACTGGGCACATGGCTACCCTATTCTGTAGCTTCATTCAGGTGCTGATTACTTGTCAACATGCTAGCAGTGGTTCTCAATCTGTGGGTCGCGACCCCTTTGGCAGTCAAACGACCCTTTCACAGGGGTCGCCTAAGACCATCCTGCATATCAGATATTTATATTATCATTCATAACAGTAGCAACATTACAGTTATGAAGTAGCAACGGAAATAATTATATTGTTGGGTCACAACATGAGGAACTGTATTTAAAGGGCCAGAAGATTAAGAATCATTGTGCTACAGAGTTAATTTCACCAGATCATTCTCCCAAAGTTAATTGCCTTTTAGATGGTGCATTTGAGCACCAGGACTTGGCCATTATGTTTGGAGACATGCAAACATCTGTTCTAATTACTTTGTTGGCAGTATAAGAGAACACCTGGTTACATCCCATACCATGACAGTTAAAAATTACCCCCTTTTCTCCAAAGTAATCTCCAAAGCTCCTTCACAGTGTCACATCCTAAAGGAAATTTCTAGGTTTTCTCTTCCCCAAATGTCCATTCCAGCATCATATTTTCCAATTTTCTGAAAGTAACTTATGTCTATTTAAAAAGGGCCTTTCTGCCACTATAGCTGTTTTGACAAGAAGAATTGATCCTCCTTTTTCTATCCATTTTTCTTTGGGGAACAAGAAGACCAGTGAAAATTGAGCTTCCACTGAATCCACCAGAGGTCATTTAAGAACCTGCCATGTGCTCAAAACTCTCATAGCTGATTACATCAGTGGCAGGACATACCGCATTGTCCTGTCTTGTTTGGTCCTGGCTATGAGAGGCTCTAGCCTAGTGGACACTCATAATGAATGTCTGAGAAGGTGATCACTTGGCCTTTAAACACAGCAACTCTTCTGAATCTAGTTCTGATTACTCCAGAACATTTTCCCATTTGAATTACATGAACTGGCATTTTTAATTTTTTCATCTAATTCTTTAGAGGTCTTTGCAAAAAGCCTCTTTCACTGGCATCATTTACTAGAACAATTTCTTCTAGCACGTGTGTTGGTGAGCAATTAATGATACTATGTACAGTTGGCTGAAGTGTGCTCGAAGCCTCATTGTGGAAAACAATTACCATACTGGTTGTAGGACCAGAGCAATACTTTAAAAAACAGAGGTTCATTCATGTGCCTTTCTCTACTTAAGCCTCTACAGCAGCTTCCCTTCACATTCTAAATGAAATCCAAAATCTATACCATGGCCTTTTAGGCCTTACAAGATCTTCCTCCTATTCCTCCTTGGCTTCTCTCCCACTACTGCCCCCTTGCTTAATCCACTTTGTCATATTGGCTTTCTTGCTACTCTGTGACCATGTGAGGCACTGTTTGGCTTCAGAGCCTTTGCATCTACCATTCCTTGGGATTGCAGAGCTCTTCCTCATTAGCTGAGTGTCTTGGTCCTTTATGTTATGCATGTCTCTGCCCAATATCACTTGATCACAGAAGATTTCTGTGGCCACTCCACTAGAATGAACCCCTGCCCCAATCACTTTCTGTCCCTTTGCCCTGTATTAGTTTTTCTCTGGAACACAGATTATAGTCACCAGCAATGACTGCAATGCTAGCTCTAAAGGGCTAGGTGGGACCTCCTCTATTTTTTCTTTAGTGTTTCCCTGTTACCTGGAACAGTATCTGGCACTTAGTAGAGAATTAATAAATACTTTTGAATGAATGAATGTCCTCAACTGTAAAATAAACACAGCAACAAGTTTCATGGAGTTATTTCTTATAACACTCTCCATATAGGCCAGGAGCATTTAAGAGCAAGGGCATTTGGGCCCACTTGGTACTGCCCAAGTATGTGGCTTCAATTAAGCTGCTTAATCCTGGCACAGGTTTTAGTGTATTAAGAGAAAGGATAAATTACATAATCTTTAGGCAATTTCTCCCAAATACAGTTTTTCTTGGTTGCACTTTTGAAGTAGTTGATTCAAAGCTGCGGGTCCAGAGTAGAAAAGTTAGCAGAGCTGGGGGAGGGTGTATGAATATTATAATTGTGGAATGGAGGCTCTGAACAAGGGCATTCACTAGGACCAACCATAGCCCAATTCTCCTACACCCCAGGAGAAAAAACTTACAAATATTGGTAAAAAGCCACTTTATAGATGAGGGTGTCCATTTTACTCAAGGTGCTATCAGTTTGTGTGTGTGTGTGTGTGTGTGTGTGTGTTAAGAGACTGCACACAGTCTTTCCTTTTGGATAAACCCAGTTTATACCATGAAGCTTTGGACCACTAGGTCTCTCTTGATGCCTTCTCTTAGTCTTCCCAGATCTGCTGTTACCTTCAGGAATTCTGTGTGGAAATAGGAATTCTGGGTGGAAATGATTGCCCTTAACATACACCAGATGCCTGACCATAAGGTTTTTGGAAATGAGCCTACTAAACTTTGCTTTTCTTGTGGCATAGGCCATATCCATGATTGTGTAGACAGAACCAAAATTATATCAGGAAGAACCCATTTACCAAAGTCCTGAGTATTCCTATCATATTAGGCATGCTGCGTCCACCAAGACAAAGTCAAGTCCTATGACTTGAACACCTGGAAAAAAAAATCTTAGTATGTATTTTGTGATGAGAGCTGTTTGAGTAGCTTGTTTTTATTTTCTCTTATAATGAGTAAACTAAAAGTAAAAGCTCTCCGAACCAAAACTACATGCTATGAACTCTAATCTCTCTGTTCAATAACAGTAATCATGTAAAAAAATATTAATACTGACTCAATTGGGTTCAAATTCTGAACCAAAATTATTCCATTTTCTTCATATTGGTATAACAAATTTATAAACATTTCTAGGTAAAATAGAAGCCATCCTATCTAATAAAGAGGGAATATGCTAATTGACCCTCATGTTGTTGCAAAGATGCTGGTGCCCACATCCAATAAGGAAGGAATATCCTAATTCACTGCCCCACCCTCAAAGATAGCCAAGCTCACAGCCACAAGATGGTGGTATCCAATCCCCTCAGCCCTGCTAGGGTGGCAGGCACATGGCAAGGCCTGGCCTGCCTTCCTCAGGAGTCCCCCAGTCCCCCCTCAACCCTCCAGCCACCTGGGGCCACTAAGGCACAGGCAAACCTCAGATGGTGGCTGCCCAGCTGCCCAGGGCTGCCTGAGGCTCAGGTAACCAGGGTCAGCTGAGGTTTGTGCTGCTGGCAGTGGCAGCAGCAGAGGTGTGATGGGGGTGTCACCTTCCCCTGATCGCCAGGTCACCTACTGCCCCTGAGGGCTCCTGGACTGTGAGAGGGGCAGGCTGGGCTGAGGGATCCACCCTCCAGTGCATGAATTTTCATGCACTGAGGCTCTAGTAATGATAATATTAGACTTTTAATTTCTTATCTGAATTCCCTATCATTTTTTATATTAGACTTTTAATTTCTTATCTGAATTCCCTATCATTTTTTCCTCTTTACAATTACTTTTAAAACTTCTTTCTTTTTGTCTCTAAAGTTAGTGATGTGAGTTAATTATCATCTCATTTTATTATAATCATCTTTCACAATTCACTATTTAATAAATAAAAGATATGTGAGAGTTTACTACCAGAGGACTGTAAAGATATCTTTTTTAAATGATATTTTTAGTATAGTGTTTTTACCAAATTCTGTGACTGTATCCAGAACAAAGAAATACATTTTAAAGGAATCAGCCAAGGTCAGTGATATTCCCAATGTAAATTCTACAGCCAGAGTGTGTTATTTTTTGTTACATCACACCTGTAACATACTAGGGGAGTATTTGACTGCTTAACATTTTCATGATTCATTTTTTCTGTCCTCAAACTTTGGGTTACAAAACATATAGTAACCAGAGTTTTCTTAAACCAACAACTCTCCATTTCTTGGAACTATTATCCCATCTGTAAAATCTAGTCCTTCTTGGAACTCACGGCCTGTGCTCTGGAGACTTGGCTGTTGGGTTTGGATGGCACAGATATAGACCCTGGTGGGGACCAGAAAGAAGGGAAAACACAAATAGCTTTATTTTTACCTAAAACTAATGGTTCTAGTAAAAAGTTTTAAAGCTGCAACTTCACCTAAGTTAGAGTTTGATAATTATGTATGGGTTTTGGACAATTTTCCCATTAGTATTTTGAAAGGCAGAGAATTTCCTACCTATGCAGTAAGAGGTAAAGAACAGCTGAACTGTGGTGCCATTAGGCCTACTCATCTCTTACCCCACTCTGCAAATTTCCCATAAAAACAAAACAATTTAAAATGATAGCTACAAAGGCCCCGGGTGCTGACTTTCAAAATAAAACCAAACCATGAAATATCATATTTCCGATTTCCACCAAAATAGACAAATACCAGTTACTTTACTGATTTCCTTAGCATATCTAAATGCCACTGGGAGTGTTCTTAATTCCAGAATTTCTGTGACTTGTGTGTGACCGAGTAATACTCTTTGCCTGCTCAGTATCTACAGATGCTGTCCAGGGATCCAACAAAATCAGTGAATGCATTGCATTTCAGTCTCTGTCAATTTCCCAAGGAAGTTGTGATGACTATATCTCCCATTTTAATATGGTTTTCATTTGGCTACTGAGACAATGCTTTTGAGAGACTTCATGTGAAAAAGGGCCTTTTCTGGGTGAGCTGATTCACAAAGCTTAAAGATTAAATCCACTCCCACGATAACTGCGATATTGGTTATCTAATGAGGCATTTTTTTTACTAGACTTTCCCCAACTGCAGTACCAAGAAAAAAATGCCAAGAATATAAAAAATATAGATTTGGGTGAAAATTTGAATTTTTATAATTTTAATTTGTCACTGCTTGACTTCTTGTTATTTTCAGATGCTGACTGTATGCTCATCTATATAGTGGGATTAAATGATTGTTTAATGTTTATAGGACCCTTTTTAGCTATTAGAATAATAAAAATACTCGTACTCCATTCTCTAACCATCTGAATTCCACTTGAAACACCATACCTGGTGGTACTTACTTTTATCCTCATCATACGACCCTCCAGAGCTATTGCTGTACCTTGACTCCAGGCGAGTATGGGCTCTGATGACATTATTAAACCTTTAAATACAAGAACAGCCATCATTAAATACTGCTGTGTGTGTATGTACAATTTTCATAAACACATACTATTATTTAGTGATTGAGTTTTTGGCAGTTAGTTCCAATGATGCTTTTCCTAAAGAAATACTGCAAAAATTGTATCTCAAACATTTATTTTTCCCTAGAGAGGTCTAGTGGTTGCTTTTGCTCATAAGCATAATTTAAACCTAGAACAGATAAATATTTTAAGGCTATACTGAACTGGAGAATTATAACATTTGTTTGGAAATGAAATGGAGTGATACTGAATAATATACACCCCTTTTTCACATGGTAGCCTGGCAGAGGGTAGGTGGTCAGTAACTAACTGATGCATGATTAAACATTGAAAATTGACAAAATGTAAAAAAGTGGTTCATAATATATCTTGGAATTTATTGGCTTTAAAGTTTCTCTTAAAATGATCAGAGGGTTTTTAAAAAATATGTTTTTTAAGTGTTAGAGAAGAGAGAGAGAAAGAGAGAGAGAGAGAGAAACATCAATGTATCATTGTGAGAGAGAAACATCAACTGGCTACCTCCTGCACACCCCTTACTGGGGATCAAACCTGTACCCAGGCACATGCCCTGACCAGGAATCACAATGGCAGCCTTCTTTTAGCGCAACTGAGCCACAACAGCCAGGGTGATTGGAGGGTTTTTAGAAAAAGGTAACTAGTTGGGTTGTAAAATAACCAGAGAGACTCTTTCTGTCTGGTCTTTCTATGGATTAAGAAGTAACCCCCTACTCATCTCCCTGTCACCAAAATGGTAGAAATATAGTAACTTTACACACATTACTCATTTACTCTCACTTACTCATCTTTGACATAAGCACTGTTTACTTTATGAATGAGGAAACAGGCCAAGTGAAATAGCTTGTCCAGAGTCATGCAGAAAACAATGGCAGTGCGGAAGTGCTTTTAGTTCCAATGAGTGAAGGCAAGACTTGGGATTTTAGGATCAAACTTTCACTAGCTCTGTGACCTTGGCCAAGTCCTTTACCTTCATGGGGACCCTGTTTCTATACCTGCTGAAAACTAATACTAATAATACTTCACTATTTATTTTGTTGGGGTTATAGAAATAAAAAGAAATGATATGGGAATGTTTCCAACACTGTGAGGTACCATCAAACTCTAAGGTACTAATTATTATCTACTCTAATAAAAGCATAATATTGCAATTAACTGTTTCTCCAGGACGCCTAAGCCACGCCCACCAGCCAAAGCCATGCCCACCAGCCTATCAGAGCGGCTGTATGCAAATTAATCCAGCCAAGATGGCGGCAGGCAGCCAGGGAGAGAGCAGCAGCAGGTGAGTCGTGGGAAGCTGGGGGCAGCAGGGTAGGCCGGGCGGGTGGTGGCGGGTGCTTCATGGGCAGTGGCGGTGGTGGGTCTGAGGTGTGGGGACCCGGCCTGTGGGGTGGGCCAGCCCTGCACCCCAGCAGCTGTGAGCCCCCAGTTGGCTGGAGCTGCTGCCTGCCTCTGGGGAAGGAGGTGTGTGGGGACCAGGCCCCACACCGCAGCGTCTGTGAATCCTACCTTGGCTGGAGTCAGCCCCTGGGAAAGGAGGCATGCAGGACCCAGCCCTGCACCCCAGCAGCTGTGAGCCCTGCATTGGCTGGAGCCAGCCACTGGGGAAGGAAGCGTGCGGGGACCCAGCCCTGCACCCCAGCATCTGTGAGCCCCACCTTGGCTGGAGCCAGTGCTGGGGAAGGAGGCATGTGGGGACCTGGCCCTACACTTGCACCCCAGCGTCTGTGAGCCCAGTGTTGGCTGGAGCTAGCCGCTGGGGAAGGAGGCACACTGGGACCTGGCCTGGGGGTGGGATGGTCCTGCACCCCAGAAGTTGCCTGCGGGGGAGGGCAGTTGTGAGGGACCCAGGCCTGCAGGGGACGGCAGTTGGAGGTATCCAGGCCTGAAGGAGAGGATAGTTGGGAGGGGACCAGGCTGGCTGGGGTGGACAGTTGGGGATGACCAGGCTGGCAGAGGAGGGCTGTTGGTGGGGATCCAGGCCTGCTGGGGAGGACAGTTGGGGGCGACCCAGGCCTGTAGGTGAGGGAAGTTGGGATGGACCCAGGCCTGCTGGGGAGGGCAGTTGTGGGAGACTCAGGTCTGCAGGGGAGGACAGTTGGGGGGGGGCATCCTGGCATGGGGAGGGCAGTTAGGGGCAATTAGGCCAGCACAGGAGCAGTTAGGCGTTTATCAGGCTGGCAGTGGAGTGGTTAGGGGCAATCGGCAGGCGAGAGGTTGGGAGCCAGCAGTCCTGAATTATGAAAGGGATGTCCAACTGCCCACTGGTGGGATCGGGCCTAAACAGGAAGTTGGACATCCCTCAAGGGGTCCCTGATTGGAAAGGGTGCAGATTGGTCTGAGGGACACCACCCCCACTCCCCACCCCCCACTCTGTGCACGAATTTCGTGCACCGGGCCTCTAGTCCTATATAATAAAGAGGTAATATGCAAATGGTCATTACACTGTGATGCATAATGACCAACAGAAGGAAGGAGGGGCAGTGAGATACATGCTGTGGAGATCTATGAGTGGCGGTGGGACAGGTGGCTAGCTGACGCAAGCAGCAGCGAGCTACTCGTGCACAGATTTGTGTGCAGGGCTACTAGTATTTAATAACAATATAATAATTATTTCTAGATTTCTAGAACACTTTTTCCTCTTCAGGGCACCAAAGACTTTTAAACCATTAACATTTGAATATCAACTGAAGGTCTATAAGGCAGGGAAGGGTATGGATGTGGGGAAATGGCATGTCTATATTTATTTTATATAAAGTGATACAGAGCAGGCTTGATCTACTTAATATATATGTAGCCAAAACAAACAACTAAGGCAATCAGTAAATATCTGGAAAACTCAAGCCAAAGTAGGGATGTGCCCTTACATTACTGACATATATTCTGCACTAATTGAAGAGCCATGGGATCATTCAACAATAGGGCAGTGATCTAGCAGTGATCTAGCAGCTAAAGTGACCCTGTTTCACTTTAGCTGTCTTCACCAGTGCATGGAGCAAGAGTGATGTTTCAGGAAAAAGTGCTGGATATGCCATTATGAGCCTACCTTGTCCCAGCTGTGTATTTGTGACTGGATTTGCTAAATAAGTAAATGCACGATTTATAGTGACTGTAAAGACTATAATAATTTTTGTTTAATTCACTTCTTAGACACTTGTAGCAGCTTTCTTTCCCCCTCCTGACACATCCATCTTTTCCCCAGTCACTCTATATTTCAAGCATTCTTTATTGTCCTATCTCTTGGGCTATTACTGTGTGAATCCATAAAACAGAAACTCAAGGGCATCTGCTTAGTTTCATACAAATCAGGCCACATAATTGGCACTTAGGGAATTGAAAAAGTGACAGCCTATTAACTTCTGAAATTTTAAAATCATATTTATTCTGATGAAGTCATAAACAGCATATGAAGAGCCATGGGATCATTCAACAATAGGGCAGTGATCTAGCAGCACACGTGCTGAGGCATTTGATAGGTTAGAGGATGAGCCTGCACAACTCCAGGGCAGTCAGCCTGATGGCAGGTACTCTCCCACTTGTAGCCCCTGCCATGTGTCATGCCCAGGACAGAATCAGAGGACAGGCATGAGGCCTGCAGGAGCATTCTGAGCTGAGGTATTTTCTTTATTTAATCCATTGCAGTCTCTCCAATAGGAATTTATATCTCATTCTTGTTACTTACTTCTTCAGTGAAAGTGCTCCCTATTCCTTTTCACTAGAAAACGCTCAGCTCTAAAGTGTTTTCAATACCATGAAATCATCCTAAATTTTAATTTGAGTCCTGTTGATCTCTTTTGGTTGTGTCTTTGCTCTTCACAATCAACTAGAAAACAATAATACAGATTTTATTTACTTCCGAGTAGGTCCTGGGCAATTAAAGGCAGAGATGTGGACAAAATAAATATTATCGAACAGCTTATGGGAAGGAGATTAAGACTTATTTGAGCAGAGGAAGACAATGTTCTTGGTAAACTAAGTAAAGGTGAAGTTTACTGAAGTAAAGGTGAAATAAGAAAGATGATGTTTCATAGAATTCACTTCAAGACCACTACTCAGTCTCTAAGAAATTATTCAATAATCAGATTTGAAAATTTCACATGAAAATTCCCTCTAATTCCAGATGGTCTCTGCAAGTAGCAGGACAGCTCATGGTTTTTGTTTGGAGAAGTGGGGTTCAGCTCGGGAAGAAATTGTTGTCTTCAGGGACATATAGAGCAGAGTTAGCAAGTCAGTCATAGTTTCTAAGAATAAAGGAGGATTTGTATGTGTGTGAAATTTACAAAGCCTACAAATTTTTATGGATGCCACTGTATACTCTACAATTAAACTGGATATCAAGCTAATTTGTGAACCAACCTCTCATCAGATTCTTTCAACATCTTGCCCTCCTCAGCATCTGGGAAACTGTCCTGGCCAGCAACCACTGTGTTGCTACTGGAGGTGGTTCCTGTGGATTAGAAGACACTTAGAAAAAAAACCAAACATGTGGAGGGGGTCAAGTCTCAATATTCCAGGAAATGATTTCCTGTGAAATTTCATGTTTGAAGGAAGCCTTCTATTTTCTGCACAGTCACAGACATTCTAAACAAACTCTAAGCCCACTCCACTAAAATAGGAGAACCCCAGACATCTGTAATAGTTAAACCTAATTCCTGCACTCACCTATAAATCGAGGTCACAACATTCCTGAAATTTTTTCTTAGGTAATGAGCTTATTTGCAATGGTCATCCTGTTAGCTGCTTTAGCACTTCTGGGTCTAGGAGTTACTGAGCTAATGTTAGTGAAACAAGTCCAAGTTTCCTGAGTGTCTGACATCTAGGCTACTGCTTGTCTGCAGGAAAGCTGCGTCGGCCGCTAGATATGCGGGAAACAGAGGGCATGAGAGACTAAGTCAGGAGAGAAATTTGAAAGCAGTTGTGATATTAGAGAAACCAAAACCAAGCTGACTTCAGTGAATTTGAGGAGGATTGTATATATTTCATAAAATGATGTTGAAAGGCCAATTTATGGAAAGTGGTAATATTGTTAGAGGAATTTTAGTCAATTCTGAATCCCATAAACACAAGATAGAAGGTGCAGACTGAGATTCCTAAGAGATGCTGTGTCTGACCTGGGATCAGCTAAAGTATAAAACTCTGGGCATGTGAATACTGGGTCACCAATTATCAGTTATGCTTACAAAATCATTTAATTAATCTCAGTTATTCTTAAGCTATCTTTCTTTTTTAAAGTTCTTTTTCTTTTTTTAATGTATATTTTATTGATTTTTTACAGAGAGGAAGGGAGAGGGATAGAGAGTTAGAAACATCGATGAGAGAGAAACATTGATCAGTTGCCTCCTGCACACTCCCTACTGGGAACGTACTCGCAACCAAGGTACATGCCCTTGACTGGAATCGAACCCAGGACCCCTCAGTCCAAAGGCCGACGCTCTATCCACTGAGCCAAACCTGTTAGGGTTAAAGTTATTTTTCAATTACTTTTGACAAAAAATATGTTTCAGGTGTACAACATAGTAATTAGACATTTATATACCTTATGAAGTGATCACCTCAGTAATTCTACTACCCAACTGACACCATACATAGCATTTACAATGTTATTGACTAAGTTCCCTATGCTGTACTTTATATTCCTGTGACTATTCTGTAACTACCAATCTGTACTTCTTCATCCCTTCACCTTTGTCATCTAGCCCTGCTCCCCTCTGGCAACCATGAGTATGCTCTCTGTTTTGTTTATTTGTCTATTTTGTTTTTAGATTTCACACAAAAGTAAAATTACATGTTATTTGTCTTTGACTGACTTGTTTCACTCAACATAATGCCCGCTAGGTCCATCCATACTGTCACAATTTAAACCACCTCTTAAATAAAATACATGCCAGAATAAGAAGTAGGAACACACTCATATCCTTTCAGTGCTCCACACAGAGGAACATCAGAGACCTAGGACACGCTGTCCATTGGCCCTACCAGAGGCTGCTGTGGAGACCTTGCTGCTGGCAGCAAAGTGGTAGAATGGTGGGTTGTCACAGTGCTGGACGATGGGGTTCACGGGCTCTGTCTGCTGCAGCTCAAAGAGCAGTTCCTCCATGGTTTGAATGGTGTTATTGCGGCACAAGTATATCACCACCTTTTTAATCTAAGAAGAAAAACAGAACACAAGGACGTTTCAAAGGGCCTTGTCCACAATAATGCTAGTGGGTTTGCAGCAAAGAGTGAAGTTATCCCCAGGAGCTATCACCCTGGTAGCTGATCTTCCTGCTGCCTGGAGACAATCCTAGTGTCTGGATTAAATAAAACTCACCTTCTCTACAGCACATCTGATGGGAGTGTGTGTCAAAGGTCTTACCATTCCTAATGGCTGAATTTACAAAAGTTACTTTTGGGGCTTCTGAAATCTACCTAAACGCAAAAAACATGCCATCTAAAGTCTTATCTTGAGAAAAGATTTTATTTATACAAACTATGGGGAAAAACTGAGAGCTATTTTTGTTTAAAAAGGAATCTGGTCCCCTGCTATTCTATTCTCCCCTAGAAACAAATGAATTTTAGCTGTTCGGATGATTTTATATTTAAAAAATAACTGATAACTCTGGAATGAAGTTCTGTGCTACTGGAGCCCTCAGAGCCCTCAGAGTGGAAGCTGCAATGAGGCTGATGGAGCTTAAAACAGCAGGTGGGCCCAGGATCTCTCAGGAAACAGCCATACACAAATGCCAAGTGTGTTAGGGCTTAAAAATGGTGTTATTGTTGATGATCATGTCACTTTTGACTACAAACACTATATACTGGGCATCTCAGAAAGATTTTTCTCTGCTTAGATTTATCTTTACCAACTGAATTTGAAGAGAAAAATCTGAATATTCTGCATTTTTATTCAGCTTTAAGAGCATCAAAATGTAAACATGACATATTTTTATTAGAAATAATATGCTTTACTTAGTTTCTCTTACATAATGGGTCCAATGTTTACAGAAGTCAGCTTCAGTAACTGAAAAGAGAACATTCACCTCTTAAATCATAGGCTTCTGTGTCCAAAGGCTTGGCAAGGGAATGACAGAGGCATCACTAGGACATTGTGGCCTGTTTCTCAGGGGTCAGAAGGGACCTTTTATGTAGCATTTAGACAAGATCATGGGAGATGAGCATGACGGACCATATTAGACATCTGTGTTTTACTTGGAGCAAAGGGCACATTCTGGCTTGGGCTTGCAGATGGAGCCACCAACAAGATAATGTCTGCTGAGAGCCCAGGGAAACTTACATAGGGCAAGAGGAGGGTGTCACTGCTAACCCCACACAGGCTGATCAGAAACTGCAGGGTGACCCTCAAGTTGTTACTCCACTTCTCATTGTTGGCTAGAGCATTCCAAACATTTTCCATTTCTGGTCCAGGAACTTCATCCCCATACTGCAACAAACAAAAGAAACACTGACCCAGGAGACGGGGAAAACGCAGGGGTGCAAACTGTTTCATTGTAAGTTCTTTCAAGGGTCATGGCTACCTCAAAACCATAGAAGGGGACACATGGCCAGCCACCCGAAAGATGCCACTTTCAGCAATTTATAACGCACAAATTAGTAATGCACAATGCTTATTCATGTGATTAAAAAGTTAGACTTCTTATTTTATAATTTTTAAATCTGTGGTAAAATACATATAACATAAAGTTTACCATCTTAAACATAAAAAAAATATTTTTATTTATTTCAGAGAGGGAGGGAGAGGGAGAGGGAGAGGGAGATAGAAATATCAATGATGAGAGAGAATCACTGATCAGCTGCCTCCTGCACAGCCCCCACCGGGGACCAAGCCCACAACTCGGTGCCCTTGATTGGAACTGATCCTGGGACCTTTCAGTCCACAGGCCAGCTATCCACTGAGCAACCCAGCTAGGGCTTAACCATTTTTTAGTGTACAGTTTGAAGTTTAAGTACAGTCACAGTGTGGTGCAGCCATCACCACAATCCTGTTCATGTGATTTTTAATGACAATTGCCAATCTCTCTGAGTTTTCAGCCTAGGGTTTGATGAGCCCAGATTTTCTGGGATGATGGAGCCATGTTATGGGGGCATGATACCTTCGCCGTCATGTACATGAGGTTATTCAGGACCAGAGATGTAGCTTCTGGGGAGCCCCAGCCATTCCCTTTTAGCCCATGAGAAGTGGTCACTTCTCCTTCCTGGTTCTTGCTGTCATCCTCTGGACTACTGGGGCTTGATCCCGGGAGGAGGAGTTTGCTGTCCACCAGTTCGATGTTGTGCAGCCAGGGCAGCAGGTAGGTGAGCATAATCTGACGCCCATTTGGGTGCGTTGTGGGGAACCTCTGGCTTATCTCTAAAGAGAAGGGTGGTGATAGAGAGCCATGTGTTACAGCATTAAAATAAAGTAAAATATTAACACTACTGACAGATAGCACAGGGTATTTGCATACACAGCAGCTTCCCAAGGCCATGAAATCTTAACACTGACGCTTGTCCTCTAGCCTTTCCCTTCAAATCTGGTACCCTGTGGGGGAAAGTGAGAAAGCACAGTAGGAAGAGCATGGCTTGGTGAGAGTGGAGTGAGGGGGGAGGCCCCCTGAGTTCAATCCATTGCTGATAGAAGAGGTACATTAGAGTGGACAGAACAAGGGACTCGAGACCAAAAAGACATGTGATTAGATCCAATGCCTCCACACACGAGCTGCACAAGACTCTGGGTTAGGTACTTAACTTCTCTGTTCCTCAGTTTCCTCATCTGTCAAATGAGGACACTGGGTTCCACACCGGGCTATTGTGCGGGTTAAAAATAGAATCATGATGTATGTAATATGCTCAGCTTGGTGCTTATTATTTTGTAGGCTCAAATAAACAGTAGCTAGGACTATTAGAACAGTGGCTGTCCTTCCACTGCATCAATATCATACCAATAGTGCATCTTCTACGTACTACTAGCTGTTAAAAAGTGGGAAAGAAGTCTCCGGGAAAAACCCATCCATTGTGCAAACTCCTGTCCATGAAGTCCACTTGAAAACTGCCAATTATGTGGAAGCTGCGTGCTCAGTGTTCTGTTTCATGACATAAATGAATCAAAGGGTGAAAATATGTGTGCAGCTCAGTCATTTCACTACAACTTTTCTCTGATAGCATGTTGCATGTGTTCACAGCCAGAGGCATTTTAACTTCATAACCTGAATGAGCTTTCTATAGAATTAAAAGCACAGCTTTTTGCACGTGCTATAAGATCTAAGATAACCTCTGATTTCTACCTTCTAGCTTCTCCTACTCAGCTGATAAACTTGCTAAAATAAAACCTCACTCATCCTCTGACTCTGCTCCCCCCATAGCCCTACCTCCCTCTTTCCTTCTTTCTCAGCCACACAGCTGAGATCTGGTTCCTGCTGCTATGTCTCCAAGGAAACTACTGACAGTTACCAATGAATGGAGAAATCCAGAGGGTAATTCTAGATCTTATCTTTTGGGATCTCTCTATTCCATTCAAGGCTGTGGACTGTTCATCCCTTCCTCATAAATCTTCTTTTTCCAGGTTTCCATTAAAATCACCTAGACAGTGGGCCTAGGTGTTCTCTCTCAATGTGCCTCCATTCCCTCCCTCATCCTTTATTCCTTGGCCCAGTACTTGGAAATGGGGTGTCCAGGTTCTTTCTCTCACTCTGGGCTCTGTACAAACACAACCTCATCTGTTCCCTTGATTCTAAATCCTTCTGTTCCTCCATGAGGTCTAGTGCTGGCCTCCCCTTGATACTGGTCTGTCTACACAGAGACCTACACTCAGTATCCCAAGTTGAGCTCACTTTCCCCACTTCACCCTAAATCTTCTCTTCTCCCTGAACAGCTCTCAAGATGAGGTCATCACCACCAGCCCCCAGATTCACACAGGCACTCTCTTTTGTGTGCTCCACCCAGGATTCATCACCCTGGTCTCTCCTCTCCACTTGCTCTGGGCTGTCTTAGTTCCAGCCTTCATAATTTCCTCCTTGGATGACTGTCATCATTTCTCAGCTGGTCTCCTCTCTCTGGACTGCATGTCCACTAGTGCTCCCTCCACACTGTAGCCCATTTTTCTAAAATGCATTCTTGTTTGAAACTGATGAGTGGCTTTCAGAACCCAGGCACCTTGCCTGGATGCCCTCCCTGTTGTTTACAGGGCTCCGAGGGGTTTCCCGAAAGACATGGAGATACTGGCCTACACACTCCTTAGGGAGCAATACAAGGCCTTCTAAGATTTGCCTCCTGCTTCTATTTGTCCGTGACTTTCCCCTGTCCCTGTATACGTTAGCCAATTGACCACTATATAGTTTCTCAAGTACAACCTGCTATTTGATATTTCTGAACCCAAGCATACAACATTTCCTTGGTCTGTAATGCCTATCTGCTTACTCACATAATGTCAACTTTTGTCCGCTTTATAAATTTCTATTTCTTTTGAACTGCAGCTCAGACATCACATTCTCTGGGAAGTCTGTCCTGATATTCCTGGACCAATAATTTATCACACCTTCATTTTCCAGCAGAATGTGCTTTGTTTATTGCAGTTTCTACACTGTACCATATAATTGTAAGCCTTACTTTATTACAATTTTATGATGAATCTTTGATGGGAGAAACTGTTTTATTTACCACTGTATTCTGAGGACCCATGAACAGCGCCTAACATTGAGGTGGCCCTCAACTCTTGGTTGAAGTAAATAAAAATAAAATTTACTGTTTGGAGGAGAGAATTATTTTACTGAAAAGGTTTTCTTGGGTGAAGAGATTAAGCAAATAGCATATATGCATAGCCTTTGGATACAGACAGAGGGAGGTAATGGACAGAGGGAGGGGGTGGAGGTTGGGAAGAGGTAGGCAAAGGAGGGGAAAATGGGGACATTTGTAATAGTGTCAACGATAAAAAGGGCTTTTCTTGAGTCCTCCCCACCACTGTTTCAGGCACCATGTGAGGATGTGGCTCACTCTGTCTCAGGTAGATGGAGAGGTTTTACAAAGTAGTAGATTTTAAATAGATCTTAAGGACGATTGTGAATTAGGGAGAGGGCCATTTCCAGTAGAGGAAGCAACATGAACAGAAGTAAGGATTACCTGAGAATGAAATAAAAGGTTTACTGGGTAAAAGGCAGAAAGCAAGTTTGGAATAGGAGGTGTCTTATAGGTGAAGGTGTTCCAATTTTATAGCACTGGCTTTGGGAAAAGATGTCTCGATTTAATTCTGACTTGGCTGCTTGCTCATTATATGGTTTTGAGCAAATTACTGAACATCTCTAAGCCTTAGCTTCTCATCTGTAAAATAGAAATGATGATTCCAAAGGTAGTGGTGATGGTGACAATCCCAAGCCAGGACTGACTGGGCTAATAGCTTGATTATTATTAGCTCATTTTAATCCTCACATCCTATGAGGTAGTTTTTGTTGCAGACAAAGAAATAGAGTTTAGAGGCTCTGTGACTTGCCTATGGTCTGGCGGCTAGTGCATGGCCAGGCCAGTGATTAACCCAGGCTGCCTGACTCCAGAGCTTCACTTCTAACTTCTACTCATGGGGTCTAAGATTAAATTGTAAGTGAAATGCATATAAAGTACCTAGAACAAAGCGTGGCACATTAACCACTCAATATATAGAAGCTGTTATTAGCAATTTTTAGGATGACTGGGCAGAGACATTTGAGTTAGGAAGTGCTATATATGTTTGGTTTTGCTTTGCAGGTGAATGGCAGTTAGGGTGTGTTACAGGTAGGGTGGGCCAGGGGCAGGACTCATGAGGATTTGGACTAAGGCAGTGGAGATATAGACAAAGGAGATGAATACAAAGATACCAAAATCAGCCTCCCCTCAGGGTACTATGTGTGCTCAGGCAAAACTTAATTGATCAATACAATTTTTAAAAATAAATTTACACAAAAATTATTCACAAAGATTACTTGCAAAGATGTGCCAAATATAAAACTCACAACAATTCATATATGTAGCAACATACACGCTACAAATCACCTTTGCACGCCACCACCTGCAAACAATTTGCAGGAACTATATGTGTTAGAAGTTACACCACCTATATTTCATTTCTTTGGATAATTTTACATAGATAATCTTGTTTGTAAAAACATGATTAATCTAAGTGTCTTTACATTTGTGCCGTGTTTATTTATACCTACACTGTGTTAGATAAACAGATACGTTTACATTTAAAGACATTCTAAAATTTACTTTGTATGTAACTGGACTTAATCCATAATAATTGTGATCTATAAATTTAGCACAAATAAGTATGACTCTAAATTGGCATTAAAATTTAGAAAGCAAGATTAGTTAGAGCAGAAATGATCGCACATGTCATCACTGACTATTGTCTGGTACCTGAGAAGAGCGGGAGAGTGAGCTCGGGATACATCCTGGCCAGTTCACATGACAAGAGGGCTAGTGACATGCTGTAGAGGGGTGGCAATGGGCCGTGGGTTCCATAGAGAATACTGCCAGGTCTTTGTTCAGCTACTTTCTTTGAGTAAACAAAAAGCTTTGCTTCAAGGATCTATGAATAGGTAGGGAAGTAAGAAACAATACAGAAAAATATTGGCTACATCAGGAACATTTCTATTTAATAAAGGTTCAAAGTAAACTAATGAATAGACTAGTATTCAATATAGTAATATTTAATATAGTTGTATTCAGTGGAGAGCATCAGTTAATGCCTACTTACAGTGATATGCACATATGATATAAATAAACACATATCAGGAAACAGCAACCCAGGGATCAACCCCATTTCTATTTTCTGTGCCCAAGGGTGGATGCTTCTGACACTAAATGGTACATGCCTGCATGAGCTGCATGGAGATTTCATAGGTCTCTCTGTTGGTGTCAGAGGCCTTAAATAGGACAAGGTTTAGCAATGTCACTATGTCGAAGGGATAGTTCCTAAAAAAAAAAAAGACCAAAAAGCACAGTTTATAAGACTGCTTGACTAGTAATCTTAATAAAACAATTACCTCAGAAATCCTAGAAAGCACATTGACCTCAGTCACAAACATAGAAGTAGTGGATCCTAGACTCCCTCCTGGATATGCCTAACTCCAAAGGATTCATGTGTTTACCCATAGTGTTCCTAGCAGCCACAGCAGAACATGTCACAACCAGTCTACATTGGAATTCTTACCAACTACAATATCTGGAAGCAGACCATTCCGATTGTGAAAATAGAAAGGACATTTTCTTTTGACCCCTATAGTGCAGAGGTGGCCCTACCTATATCTCTGTCTTTGACATTGGGACTTAATTAATATAAAGAAGAATATTAGAAACACTACTGGGAATTTAAAGGCAGGAAAAGAACAGACAAAGCCTGTGTTTTAAGTGGGGCTGTGCACTTGACCAAGTAATGAGGGAATTCATTGGTTGCTTAAGAATAACCTATGGAATTTATGTGAAACAATACTGAGAGGAATAACACTATCCAGAAAATGAAAGAAAAAAAAAAACCAGATAAGGAAAAGTGAGAAAGATATAAAATGGTTAAGAGAGAACACATAAACCATGTGAATGTAGTTATATTAAACAGGCTTAGAAATTGAATCTTATATCTCCCAGCATTTAATTATTCACCATAGGCCCTCTGGAATGGTACAAGATGTATAAAGGCAGCTGTGACTATACAGAATAAAAATCAAATGGTGAAATAAATATGAAAGGTAGGTATGATTCAGAAAGTACTAGTAAACTCACTCATCTATGGATAATAATAACCATTATAAGCTGGTGAACAGAAATAGATACAGAGGCAGAGCAGCATCAAACAGACTGTCAAATTACAGCAATAAGGACAGGGAGGGTTGGTGGGGGGGTGGGTAACAGATCAGCCAAGGGACTTTTATGCATGCATTTAAGCATAACCAATGGACACAAAACACTGGGAGGTAGGGGAGGAGGGGGGAAGGGCAGGGGCAAAAAGAGATATATGTACTAATCTTTGGAAAATTGTATGTAATAAATAAAAAAAATAAAAATTAAAAAAGAAAGAAAAGTGTTTATTTCAATCTAGAAAAGAGAAGATTTAAAAAAAATATATTTTTATTGATCCAGAAAGGAAGGGAGAGATAGAAACATCAATGATGAAAGGGAATCATTGACCAGCTCAGCTGACTCCTGCACTGGGGATCCACACTGGGGACTGAGCTCACAACCTGGGCATTTGCCCTTGACTGGAATTGAACCAGGGACCCTTCAGTCCACAGTCTGACACTCTAGCCACTGAGCCAAACCATCCAGGGCTAGAAAAGAGGAGATTTCTAAAAAAATTTGGGAAATACCCACTAACTATGGTTTCTTTAGAACTAAATGACAAAGGATAATTTTAGGCATTCTTTTAACAGATTTCACTAGTCAATGGAGGGGATTACTTTGTAGCTTTTTGCTTCTAACAGCTAGTGAATAATAGTGTCTACAGGGTGCTTTTCAGGTGCCAGGTCTCAGATCAAGAGACTTATTTTATTTAATCCATGCTCTAACCTTATTATCACTCCCATTTTACAGATGAGTAAGAATTTATAGTAACTTGCTCAAAGCACACAGGTTGAATTCAAACTCAAGATACTTAAGTTTCCATCTTTTCATATATCTGTTTGTCATTTGTATGCCTTCCTGGTAGAAGTATCTATTCAGGTCCTATGCTCATTTTTAAATTGGGTTGTTTGCTTTTTTGTTGTTGAATTGTATGAGTTCTTTATATATATTTTGGATATTTAACCTCTGGTTGGAGGTGCTGTTTGCAAATGTCTTCTCTCATTTGGGTGATTGCCTTTTTGTTTTTGTTGACAGTTTCTTGTGTTATGCAGAAGCTTTTTAGTTTGATATAATCCCATTCATTTATTTTTGCTTTTACTTCTATTGCCTTTGAGATCAAATTAATAAAATCCTCTCTAAGAACTAAGTTCATAAGTTTAGTTTGTTTACTATGATTTCTACGTAATTTATTGTTTCAGGTCTTATATTTAGGTCTTTTATCCCTTTGCATTAATTTTTAAATATGGGAACAAACAACTTCACTAGCTACTAGGGAACTGCAAATCAAAACTACAATGACATACTACCTTACACCTGTTAGGTTGGTTATTATTAACAAGAAGAGTAATAAGTGTTGAAGAGGCTGTGGAGATAACGAAACCCTCATTTACTGCTGATGGGAATGTAAACTTGTACAGCCATTATGGAAAACAATATGGAGGCTCCTCAAAAAACTAAGAATAGAGTTACCATATGGTCCAGCAATCCTGCTTCTGGGTATCTACCAACAAATATTTAAAGACATTTATTCATAAAGATATATGTACCCTATGTTCATTGCAGCATTACTCATGATGGCCAAGACATGGCAAGTGTCCTTTGATAAATGATTGGATAAAAAAGATGTGGTACATATATGCAATGAAATATTATTCAGCCATAAGAAAAGATGAAATACTGCCATCTGTGACAACACTGATAAATCTAGAGAGTACCATGCTAAGCAAAAAGTCAGATAAAATGTCAAGAATCATATGATTTTAATCATATGTGGGATATAAAACTAGAAGCAACGAATGAACAAATGACAAACAAACAAAACTCACACAGATAACAGTATGGTGGTTACTAGAGGAAAGGGGGTGGGGGTAATAAAGGGTAAAGGGTGTCAAATATATGGTGATGAAAGGAGCTTTGACGTTGTAAGGTAAACACACAATATGATATACAAATGATGTATTATAGAATTGTGCATTTGAAACCTATATGATTTTATTAACCAACTAGGGACCTGGTGCACAAAAATTTGTGCACTCAGAGGGTCCCTCAGCCCGGCCTGTGCCCTCTAGCAGTCTGGGACCCCTCAGGGGATGTCCACCTGCTGTCGTGCCTGGCCAGCCTGGGTGTCAGGCTGAGCCCCTCAGTGGACCCTCACCCCATGGGGGTGTGACAAGCCTCGGTGATGGGCTGAGGGCCGTTTTCAGGCTGCCCACAGTCCCTTTAGGTTTTGGGTCCTTACTTGGGTACCTGGCCAGCCTGGGTGAGGGGCTGAGGGCTGTTTTCAGGCTTTCAGGCTGCCCACAGCTCCCATTGACCCAAAGTCCCAGCGAGGCTGGCTTGAATCAGGTTTCTGGGGTTTATTTATCTTCTATAATTGAAGCACTGTTGCTTTGAGCCAAGGCCTAGGCAGGTAAGAAAGTCTCCTGTTTGTTTCAACTCCATGGCTTCTATAATTGAAACATTGTTACCGTGAGCAGAGGCTTAGCCAGCCTAGGCAGGCAGTTTCAACTCCATGGCAGTTGCAATGGAAGCCTGCTGTTTACTCTAGCTCTGTGACTGCTGGCCTCCATCTTGGCTGGGTTAATTTGCATACAGCTGCTCTGATTGGCTGGTGGGGTGTGGCTTAGGCATCCTGGAGAGATGGTTAATTTGCATATTACTCTTTTATTAGATATCACCCCAATAAATTTCATTAAGAAAAGATAGTAAGTTTTTAGAGCCAAATCCTCATAGTTGCAACGCTCCAGAGAATCAAATGAGGCTAAACATCACTAGGTAGGGGCTGCTTCATATTTCTGCCATAGAAATTGATCAAGTGGGGTACTGACTTTTAACAATTCAAGTTTGCTGGGCTTGATTTAAATTAGGAAAGATTTATAGAGTTAATTTAAGGCAAAACAAACATACAAACAACAATGACAACAAAAATAAGCCCAACATAATTCTTTAAAAGTTAAACTTTAATTTTATATATAACTAGTGGCCCAGTGCATGAAATTCATGCATGGGGGATGTCCTCAGCCGGCCTGCACCCTCTCCAATCTGGGACCCCTCAGGGGATGTCCAACTGCCAGTTTAGGCCCATAGGGGTTGGGCCTAAACTGGCAGTCAGACATCCCTTTTACAATCCAGGAACACTGGCTCCTAACCGTTCACGTGGTTGCCTGCCTGATTGCCCCTAACAACTGTAACTGCCGGCCTGCTCACCCTCAACAGCGCCCCCCCCGGGCCAGTCTTCTTGCCCCCAACTGCCCATCCCCCACTGGCCTAATCGCACAACTGCCCCCCCCACCAGCCTGATCACCCCCAACTGACCCCCCTGCCAATATGCTCACTCCCAACTGGCCCCCCTGCTGGTCTGCTCACCCCCAAATGTTCCCCCCTTCCCAGTTGGCCTGATCACCCTCAACTGCCCTCCCCTCCTAGCCTGACTGCCCCTAACTGCCTCTGCCTCAGCCCTGCCACCATGACTTTATCTGGGAGGATGTCCAGAAGGTCTCCTGGTATAATTAGCATTTTATCCTTTTATTAGTATAGATTCTGAACTATCTATTAAATATTTTTAATAGTATTTTGGATAGACAGTAAGAATAAAATCAATGGAATTCTTTATTTAATTAAATGTTAAGGGAATTTACATTTGTTAGGTCAGTGATTGGAAATGGCCTGTACTTTTAATATGGAATATGCTAGTTACTGTGATTAATAACCTTGAAAAGCCAATTAATCTCTTTCTCAATTTTCTTATCTGTTCTGTACTGATATGATTTGGAGTTAAGAGGAAAGTTAATAAGAACATGGACAGAAGCCAAATAATGCTGTCTAATGAACTAATACTGTCTAATAGGTGAACTGTTTTCTTTTGTGCTAAATTATAGTACTGAGATAGATTTAATAGATTTTAATCAAATATAAATATTTTATGAAAAATTCTTCAAAATTAATATTACCAGTTTTACCATAACTTTCTACTTTTATCTTCACTTCTCTTGGTCCTATTCAAGTTCCACTTTGACTTCCAAATCTCTTAATAGAACAAGACTTATGATAGTCATAGTTACAGTTATAGGTTTGATCAGACATCAGCAAGTTCACCACACACACACACACACACACACACAAACACACTCTCTCTCTCTCTCTCTCTCTCTCTCACACACACACACACACACACACACACACACACACACACACACAGATTACAGAAATAAAAGAAACCAAGAGCAAGAATGTAGAGACCATGTCTGGCCCATGTTGCTCAGTGGCTGAGCATCGACCTATGAACCAGGAGGTCATGGTTCAATTTCCCATCAAGACATATGCCCATGTTGTGAGCTTGATTCCCAGTAGGGGGCATGTAGAAGGCAGTGGATTCAAAATGCTCTCACATCATTAATGTTTCTATCTCCCTCTCCCTTCCTCTCTGAGATCAATAAAAGTCATTTTATTTTTTTAAATTTAAATTCTCTATTGTTGAAAGTATTACATATGCCTCCTTTCCCCCCCATTGGTGTGTCCCCGGCTGCTCCCCCACACCCTCGCACATGCCCTCACCCCCCTACTGTCTGTGTCCATTGGTTATGCTTGTATGCATGCATACAAGTCCTTTGGTTGATCTCTTACCCGGCACCACCCTCCCCTGACTTATCTCTGTGGTTTGACTGTCTGTTCGATGTTTCTATGACTCTGGCTACATTTTTGTTCATCAGTTTACTTTTTTTATTATATTTTAAAAATGAGTGAGATCATGTGGTATTTATCATTCTCTGATTGCCTTATTTCACTTAGCATAATGTTCTCCAGGTACATCAATGCTCTTGCAAATGGTAAGAGTCCTTTCTTTGTTGTAGCAGTACTAGAGGCCTGGTGCATGAAATTCATGCACAGGTGGGGTCTCTAGGCCTAGCTGGCAATCAGGGCCTATCAGGGCCATCTCACCCAGTCCCAATTGGGGCTGGGCCGGCCAGGGCCTGCCGATGGGAAAAGGAACTGGGGGAGGGACTGTGGAAGGTTGACTAGCCATGGGAGGTTTGGATATGGGAGTGCACTGACCACTAGGGGGCAGCTCCTGCATTGCGTGTCTGCCCCTTGGTGGTCAGTGTGCATCATAGTAACTGGCTAACTGGTCGTTCCAGTTGTTGTCCTGGTCATCTGGTCATAACAGTGGCTTAGGCTTTTATATATAGAGATAGTATCCCATTGCATAGATGTACTATAGTTTTTTAATCCACTCTACTGATGGGCACTTAGGCTGTTTCCAAATCTTAGCTATTATAAATGGTACTGCTATGAACATAGGGGTACATATATTTTTTCAGATTGGTGTTTCTGATTTCTTGGGATATATTCCTAGAGGTGGGATTACTGGGTCAACTGGGAGTTCCATTTTTAATTTTTTGAGGAAACTCCATACTGTTTTCCACAGTGGCTACACTAGTCTGCATTTTCACCAGCAGTGTATGAGGGTTCCTTTTTCTCCACATCCTCACCAGCACTTATTGTTTGTTGATTTGTTGATAATAGCCATTCTGACAGGTGTGAGATGGTACCTCATTGTCATTTTGATTTACATCTCTTGGAGGATTAGTGACTTTGAGCATTTTTTCAACTGTCTCTTGGCCTTCTGTATGTCCACTAACAAAAAATGTCTATTTAGGTCCTTGGCCCATTTTTTTATTGCACTGTTTAACTTCCTTTATTAAGTTGTATGGGTTCCCTATAAAATTTGGAGATTAAATCCTTATCAGATGTAACATTGGCAAATATGTTCTCCCATGCAGTGGGTTTTCTTGTTGTTTTGTTGATGGTTTCTTTTGCTGTGCATAAGCATTTTATTTTGGTGTAGTCCCATTTGTTTATTTTCTCCTTAGTTTTCATTGTTTTAGGAGATGTATCGGTAAACATATTGCTATAATATATGTCTGGTATTTTGCTGCCTATGGATTATTCTAAGATTTTTATGGTTTCCTATCTTATGTTTATCTTTTACCCATTTTGAGTTTATTCTTGTGTACAGTGCAAGTTAGTGGTCTAGTTTCATTTTTTGCATGTATATGTCTAATTTTCCCAACACCATTTATTGAAGAGACTGTCTTGACTCCATTGTATGCTCTTGCCTCCTATGTCAAATATTAATTGAGCATAATGGCTTGGGTCGATTTCGGGGTTCTGTTCTATTGGTCTTGTGCCAGTACCCGGCCATTTTGAGAATAGTGACTTGTAATATAGTTTGATATCTGGTATTATGATCCCACCAGCTTTGTTCTTCTTCCTCAGGATTGCTGCAGCTATTTTTTTTTTATTCCATATAAATTTTTGGAGAGTTTGTTCTAGGTCTGTGAAATATGCCATTGGTATTTTCATGGAAAGTGCATTGAATCTATAGATTGTTTTGGGTAGTATGGACATTTTAATTATGTTGATTCTACCAACCTATGAACACACCATATTCTTCCACTTATTAGTATCTTCCTCTATCTTTATTTTTCAATGTCCTGTGTTTTCTAAGTATAGGTCTTTTCCATCCTTAGTTAAGTTTTTTCCTAAGTATCTTAAATTTTTTTGTTGCAATGGTAAATTTTGTTATTGTTTTTTTTTTTTTTTTAGTTTCTCTTTCTGTGAGTTCATTATTGGTGTATTAAAAATGTCATAAATTTCTGGATGTTAATTTTGTATCCTACTACATTGCCAAATTCATTTATTAAAGTTAATTTTTTTGATGGCCTCTTTAGGGTTTTCTCTGTACAATATTGTGTCATTTGTGAATAATGACAGTTTTACTTCTTCTTTTCAAATTTAGATACCTTAAATCTCTTCTTGTCTGATTGCTATGGCTAGTACTTCCAGTACTATATCCAACAGGAGTGGTGAAAGTGGGCATCACGGTCTTGTTCCTGTCCTTAGAAGAAATGGTTTTAGTTTTTGCCTATTGAGTATGATGTTGGTTATAGGTTTATCATATAAGGCTTTTATTATGTTAAGGTATGAACCCTTTATCCCCACTTTGCTAGGAGTTTTTATCAAAAAGGGGTATTGGATTTTGTCAAATGCCTTTTCTGCATCAATCGATATGATCATGTGGTTTTTTGTCTTTCAATTTGTTTATGTGATGTATCACATTTATTGATTTGTGGATATTGTACCAGCCTTGCATGCTTGGAATAAATCCTACTTGGTCATGGTGTATGACCTTTTTAATGTATTGCTGGATTCGATTTGCTAATATTTTGTTTAGGATTTTAACATCTATGTTCATCAGAGATATTGATAATTCTCTTTCTTTGTATCATCTTTATCTGTTTTTTTTGTTTGTTTGTTTAGGGTAATGCTGCCTTCATAGAAAGAGTTTGAAGTGTTCTTTCCTCTTGATTTTTTTTGGAATAGTCTGAGGAGGGCAGGTTTTATTTCTTCTTTGAATGTTTAGTGTAATTCCCCTGTGAAGCTGTCTGGATCAGAGCTTTTGTTTGCTGGAAGTTTTCTTTTATTACTGCTTCAATTTGCTCAGTAATTATCAGCCTATTCAGATTATCTGATTCTTCCTGATTGAGTTTTGGAAGACTATATGTTTCTTAGGAATATGGCCATTTCATCTAGGTTGTGTAGTTTGCTGGAATAGAGTTGTGTGTAGTATGTTTTTTACAATCCTTTGTATTTCTGGGAGGTCAGTTGTTACTTTGCCTCTTTGATTTCTGATTTTGTTTATTTGGATCCTGTCTCTTTGCTCCTTGGTGAGCCTGGCTAGAGGTTCATCAATCTTGTTTATCCTTTCAAAGAACCAGCTCTTGGTTCTATTGATCTTTAGTTTTTTTGGGGTTTTTTTGTTTTTTTTTTGGTCTCTATGTCATTTATTTCCTCTCTGATCTTTACTATTTCCTTCCTTCTACTTTGGGGTTTTCTTGTTTCTCTCTTTCTAATTCTTTAAGTTGTAGAGTTAGATAATTTATTATCATTTTTCCTTGTTTTTTTGAGGTAGGCCTATAGTGCTATGAACTTTCCTCTAAGGACTGCTTTCACTGTGTCCAATAGATTTTGGATTGTTGTGTTTTCATTGTCATTTGTTTCCAGGGTGTTTTTTATTTCTTTTAGATGTCTTTGGTAACCCAATCATTATTTAATAGCATGCTATTTAGCCTTCAAGTGTTTTATTTTTTAAAATTGTTTTTATTGTAGTTGATTTCTAATTTTATGCCACTGTGATATGAGAAGATGCTTCATGTGATTTTTATCTTCTTGAAGTTGAAGAGACTTAGTCTGTGTCCTAATATGTGATGTATCTTTGAAAATGTCCCATGTGCACTTGCAAAGAATGTATATTCTGTAGTTTTGGGGTGAAATGTTCTGACAATGTCAATTAGTTCTGTCTGATCTAGTGAGTCATTTAGGACTGCTGTTTCTTTGTGATGTTTTTATCTATAAGAGTGGTGTCAATGTGGTATCAAAGTCCCCTACTATGATTGCATTGTTGTGGATCTCTCCCTTGATAACTTCCAGAAGTTCTTTTATGTGTTTGGGTGCTCTTGTATTTGGTGCACATATGTTTACCAGAGTTATAGCCTCTTGTTGTATTGCTCCATTTTGTATTAGAAAGTGGCCTTCCTAATCTCTTGTGATGGCCTTCACTTTGAGGTCAATTTTGTCAGATATAAATATTGCTACCCCAGTTTTTTTTTTCATTTTATTTTACCTGAAAAATTTTTTCCATCCTTTCACTTTCAGTTTCTGTGAGTCCTTTGTTCTGAGGTGGGTCTCTTATAGATAGCATATATATGGGTCATGTTTTCTTATCCATTCAGCAACCCTATGTATTTTGATTGGTGCATTTAATTCATCTACAATTTAGGTTATTATTGATAGGTACTTGTTTGTTGCTATTTTCATTCTTTATGCTTGTGTTCCTTCTTCCCTTTTCTATTTATTCTTTTTACAATAGTCCCTTTAACATTTCTTGTATTGCTGGCTTGGTAATCATAAACTCCCTTAGACTTTTTTTTGTCTGCGAAGCTCCTGATTTCCTCTTCAATTTTGATTGATAGTCTTGCTTGATAGAGTATTCTTGGATTCATTTCCTTGCTTTGCACCACTCTGTATTCTTCATTCCATTCCTTAGTGGCCTGATATGTTTCTGTTGAGAAATTGTTTGATAGTCTAATGTTAGATCCATTGTAGGTAACTTTCTGTCTCTCTCTTGCTGCCCTGAAGATTCTTATTTTGTTGTTAATGTTTACCATTGTAATTATGGCAAATATGTTGGTGTGGGTCTTTTTAGGTTCATGTTGTCTGGAATTCTCTGTACTCATGTGATTTTTTTCTTCCCTAAGTCAGGGAAGTTTTCTGTCATTATTTCTTCAAATAGGTTTTCTAGTCCTTGCTCCTCTTCTTGACCTTCTGGCACCTCTATTATGCAGATGTTTCTTCATTTCATATTGTTCCAAAGATCCCTTAAACTCTCCTCCTTTTTAATTCTTTTTTTTCCTAATTTCTGCTCAGATTGGGTGTTTTTTTCTACCCTGTCTTCTAACTCGCTGATTTGGTCCTCTGCTTCTTCTAGTCTGCTATTGAAACCTTCCATTTTGTTCTTTATTGCAGCTATATCATTCTTTTTTTTTTTTTTAAATATATTTTATTGATTTCTTACAGAGAGGAGGGGAGAGGGACAGAGAGCTAGAAACATCGATGAGACAGAAACATCGATCAGCTGCCTCCTACACACCCCCCACTGGGGATGTGCCCGCAACCAAGGTACATGCCCTTGACCGGAATTGAACCTGGGACCCTTCAGTCCGCAGGCTGACGCTCTATCCACTGAGCCAAACCGGTTAGGGCACAGCTATATCATTCTTAATTTCCTGTTTATTCTTACACATGTTGGTGATTTTCTCATCTAAATGGTTGAGCATCTATATAACCATTACTCTGAATTCTTTCTCTGAGATATTGCTTGCCTCCATTTTATTCAGTTCCTTTTACAGCAATTTCTTCTTTTCTTTCCTTTTTGGATTATTTCTTTGTCTCCCCATTTTTACTGTATTTTTCAGGCCCTGAGCACCCTGCTTGGGGTCCAAGAGGTTGAAGCCCCTGTGGTCAAATTGCCTGGAAATTTTTAGCCCAGAGGCTGGGTCTGCCTTAAGTCTCACCCCTTTACTGTATCTGCTTTGAGTTGTATCCTCTTTTTCCATGGATCTGGTCCCTCAGTTGTCTGCTTCAGATTCTCGGGGTGTCTGGGGCATGTGCATAGTTCCTCTGCTGTGAAACTCCCTGCGTGGACCCAGAGCCCTCTGGCATGTAATTTTCTGTGTGGCTCTGGCATCTGTGGCAGGGTGGTGTCCTAAGTCACTCTGGAATTACACTTGCAGCATGGTCCTGTGGCCCCTGGATGGGTACACTGGAATGGTCTGGGTCACCCGGCAATGCTGTCCTGTGGCCTGAAGTGGGACAAGTGTTGGGTTGCTCCAAGTCACCCCTTCTGGGTCCCGGGGTAGAGCAAGCACCAGGTTGTCCTGGGTTGCACATTTGGCACCCTACTGTGGCCCAGAGTAGAATAAAAGCATTGTTTATAAAAAGAATGTAGAAACTCACTTTTTCGCATTATCACATCTGACAAATATAGGGATTGATATATTAACTAAAGGCCTGGTGCATGAATTCATGCACCAGTGGAGTTCCATAATCTGGCCTGTGGAATTGGGCTGAAACCAGCTCTCTGAAATCTCGCCAAGGGATCCCAGATTGCGAGAGGGTGCAGGCCAGGCTGAGGGACCCCACTGGTGTACAATCAGGGCCGGGGAGGGATGCAGGAGATTGGCCAGCTGGGGAGGAACCACAGGGGGGCTCCAGGGCATGTCCAGCCTGTCTCACTCAGTCCTGATCAGCCAGACCCCAGCAGCAAGCTAACTTACTAGTCGACTGCCCCCTGGTGGTCAGTGAACATCATGGTGAGCGGTTTAGCAGTCTTACGATATCATTAACATATTATGCTTTGATTGGTTGAACGGTCAACTGACTGACCAGTCACTTAGCATATTAGGCTTTTATTATGTAGGATTATGCAAAAATTGCTATTTTCCCTTTCTAAAACTAAAGGTAGAAAATTTTAAGCAATAAGAGCATTAAAAAATATTAAATCTTTTAGGTATTGTCAAGTCAATTATAACTGGTTCCTTAATAAATGAATCTGCTTACATTGTCATATCCCTATAAAATAAGTCTGGCTTATGATCATTCCCATTTGAAAAGAAGATGGTAATTACTTACTTCACAAGAAGAATTCTTCTATTAGAAAATGACTTGTCATAGGAGTGAGTGTCTAGATAACTTTTTTGAGAAATTTAAAATATGATCCAGTTTATGTATGACTTCTCAGGAATCTCTTCTTTCACAAGAGAAGTTATTTAGGTATTTTTCAGAAGCAAATACGCAGGAAATTTAAAAAGCAAAAGCTAAACACAGAATTTATTAAAAAAAAAAACAGAATTGAAAACATAAGTGCAAAGATTGTTCAGACAAATCTGAGGCTTGTCTAAACTACACATTCTGAGAATTTATGGGAAAAGAGAGTAAATTTTGGCCACAGCTGAAGATTTAAACATGCTTTGTGGTGCAAAATGATAGCAATGTTAGCTACTATCTTGGAAGACAGGTCATGGCTTTGCCTGGCCCTCTAACCTTTCTTCAGAAAATATGAATGTCATAAATGTAAATTGATATACAATATTTAAGAAACCAAAATATTTTAGGCTCATAGCTTTAAAAATATACTCTAAGCATAGAAGCATAGAGGATTTTATATCCTAATATTTTGGGGACTGAGATATTACTGAATTGTGATTATGTTGTTAAATTATTAAAGTAATCATTTGTACTCCCTAAGGAAAAATATCTAGACTTATTCACAGGAATGAAATGTAACATTTTATGAGACAGCATGCAATTAAATTATTTGGCTAGGAAAGTTCAAAGCAAGATCACTGGGAAAAAGAGGAAACCTATGGTCCAAGTCATAGATTCTAAATATACTTTTAGAATCAAAGCATCATGTGAAGTTTATTCTTAATAGATAGAAATGACTAAAAATAAAATACATTCTGGAGAAAGATAATTTTGCAAAATTATGTTGGTAATATCCTATATATCCAACTATTGTAATGTTAACATCAAGAAATAAAATGATGGAAAAATCTGTTTATATTCATTTGCTAAAACTTTTATGGAGATTGAAGTGCATAATAAAAATTCTACTGCTAAGATTATGGAAAAATGCAAGTTTTAGACATGAAATGTTATCTATTATCTTTAAAAGAAAGATTAAAAATTTTGAAGAGAAACTTGTCTCTAAAAAGCAGGGTTATTTTACATTTACTGAAAGTATATGTCTTTTAAAATTCTATTCTTATTGATTTAGAACAAAATAAAAGTGAACTAGTTTAAAACTAGTTCACTTTTATTTGTAATAAGTTGGAATTTAAAATGAATTCACTTTTATTCCCTTCTTTGGGTACCTGAAGACATCCATTTAATTTTATTTATTTATTTTTTTAAAAATGTAGAGAGAAGAGAGAGAGAGAGAGAGAGAGAGAGAGAGAGAGAGAGAGAGAGAGAGAGAGAGAGAGAGAGAGACTTGTTGTTCCACTTACTTATGCATTCATTTGTTGATTATTGTATGTGCCCTGACTGGGGATCAAACCCACAACCTTTAAACCTGCCTGCAACTGTGGCATATCTGGATGATGCTCTAACCAACTGACCTACCTGGATAGGGAATCAATATAGCCATTTAAAATGCAACAACTTATCAAAAAGGAAAATCAACAGCCTATATGAATCTTTTCAAAAATAAACTTCAGCTGCCTTCTTTCAAGTTCTAAAATGTGAGCTTTTCTTTTTGGAAAAAGCTCATGCAATTTGGGTATCTACATTAACCCTTGTATAATAGTTATGAAATTCAATAAACTATAGCTCTGAATGTTTTTGCTGAATGACTAATTTATAAAACAAGGGCAGTGGTTTTTAAAAGTGTGGTCTGTGGAACCTGGGTGCCACATTTCTTTCGTTTTCTTCCCTTCTGAAGTTTTGAACAAGGTGGATTTAACTTTTTGAAGGGTGCCTTTTGGGTTTAGTTTGGTGTAAAGATGGCTGAAAGGCTTACTGCTCACATCTCATTTCTGGAACTCCTTTAATATATCTTCTTGATCATTTTCAAACCCTGTTCTAATGTTTCACTATGAATTTCTAGGCGATTAAAAGAATGGGGCTATAACGATAAACCACACTCCTGGTAGAATACAAAAAAACAACGTAGCTACACACTTATAGGTGTGGTCTTTCTGCCAGGGAAATAGAGGCCATTTTGCATTCCCATAGAATTTACTATGCTTGAATAATTGCAAAAGCAGTCGGCTCTCAGTTATTCATATCATGAAGAACAACCCTAATTGAATTTTCCACCGACTAGCAGCCCCTGCTCATGAAAATCCATACCTGCTTCCACATACAGTTGCAATGGCTTTGAAGCAGCCAGATGCAAGTTGGTAGGAACCTGTGTAGCATCGGTCAATTGCCCAATTAAAAAGATTTATTTGGTCAGGATTAAGTTCCAAGAGTAAGACGACAACTTCACAGCCAAGTTGATGAACCTGAATATACAGAGGAAAGCAATTATTCATGTTTAATGAAAGGTTATTCCAGGGAAAGACACAAAATCAAGCTTAGTCCATACTGAATGGGGTAAAATGAAAGGGAAGACTGAGCATTCATCTTGATTAATTTTTATTTCACATTTTCCTCTTTAAGAGGGAGTGATTGAAACTGAATACTGAAATGTATGAACTAAACGGGATCCTACACAAATCTGTCCTATAGGTCCACTCATTCTTGATCATATAATGCTGGAAAGGTGTTCGTGAAGGCTTTGTCTATATTTCTTGTTTGCATTTAAAATGTTTTTGAAAAATATATGTGTTTGGCAAAAAATTTAAATATACAAAAGGGGAGCCTTTTTGTACGCAGTCTTTTAAGAAAAAAATCAGAGTGAGTATGTTTAGGAGGCTTGATTACTAAATATACTGTGTAAAGCTTAGCTGGCAATCATTTAAAAAAATACAGTTATCAATAAACTCTTCATAATCAGAGACTTTCATATAAAACATCAGCATAATAAAGAGAGTTAATAGGATACTTAATTGATTCCTGAAGCTACTTTCTTCTGTTCAGAAGATGACTGTGCCTGGAGATTACATTCCCCTCCAAAAACATTTTCCTGTCTCATCTGGAAGTTGCAACAAGATGGGGTAGGAAAGATCCTGGTTTTGGGGAGTGATATTCTAATTGGATGGTCAAACATGCTCAACCTAGTTTCTAAAGGGGCTTAAGATAAAAACTGATATGGCTTTAGTATTGCAAAGAACTTAAAAATAACATTTCATTACAAAGTTAGACTTGAAAGAAAATCAGGAAGTTATTATTGGCTTTGGAAGCTTGATATTGATGTATAAAATACACAGTATATAATTCACAGGTATATGATGAGTTATTTTAACTGAACACGATAATGTGAGTATCACAAAGTAAAAACTATGATTACTAGCATCAGTAAAGCCTGCCTGCGCATTTTCTTAATCACTGGTCTCTCTCCCCTCCTCAGAAGCAACCACATCTTGAAGCACCACTATTGGTTAAGTTTGGGTTTTTTGAACTCCATTATATAATATACAACTTTGTGTCCTGCTTTCTTTCACTCAACTGCTGTTTGAGAGTGACCTACATTAACTTATTCCCACTGTTGTATAGTATTCTAATTTATGATCACTCCCTAATTTAGAAACTGCTGGTTGTTTGGTATAGTGTGTTTAACTTTAGTAGATAATTCCAATCAGTTTTCCAAAAATATATCATCTTTTTAATATATCAATGAATTTAATATATCAACAAATTTTCCAGTCTCTCATTTATCCTTATTCTTTGACTCACTGGTTATCTGGAACAGTGTGTCTTCATTATGTATTTACTAGAGGCCCAGTGCACGAAATTCGTGCATGGAGGGGGGGGTGTCCCTCAGCCCAGCCTGCACCCTCTCCAATCTGGGACCGCTGGTTCCCAACTGCTCATCTGCCTGCCTGCCTGATTGCCCCTAACTGCTTCCGCCTAACAGCCTGATCACTCCCTAACCACTCCCCTGCCAGCCTGATTGATGCCTAACTGTCCTCCCCTGCAGATCTGATTGCCCCCAACTGCCCTCCCCTGGAGGGCTGGTCCCTCCCAACTGCTCTCCCCTGCAGATCTGGGTCCCCCTGCAACTTCCCTCCCCTTCAGACCTGGTTGCCCCCAATGGTCCTCCTCTGCCAGCCCAGTCACCACTAATTGCCCTCCCCTGCAGACCTTATCACCCACAACTGCCCTCCCCTGCTGGCCATCTTGCGATGGCCATCTTGTGTCCACACGGGGGCAGCCATCTTATTTGTTGGAGTGATAGTCAATTTGCATATTACCTCTTTATTATATAGGATTATTGATCACTAGCATAATTCCACTGCGATTAGAGAACACAGTCTATGTCACTTCAATCATTTTAACTTTATGGAAACTCGCTTTATGGCATAGTTTACTATCAACCTTGGTAAACGTTACTGTGATATGTACCTGCATGCATCACAGTGTACGGTGAACAACACTTAAACCTACATTCTGTGGTTGACGTGGGAAGAGACTGTGTTGTGAACAATGCTTAGATACTCAGTAACCTAGCAGAGGCAGAACACCCTATGCATTGAACAAGTAAGTATCTTTAGCTAGTACTTACCCGTAAATCTTGACAAGCCAGAATGTTGTCAAGCCACTTATATAGGTAGCCATCTGGGGAAAGGCCCACATTGTCAAACACAGGGCCGCAGCACAACACTGCTGACATTGCCTGATAACAAAACACGAAACACCTGGGAATGAGACCTGGCATTGTTTAATGGTATGCAACTGATTTTATAAAGCATAACTACTAGAATTATAAATGACTAGAGGCCTGGTGCATGAAATTTGTGCCCTGGAGGGGGGTTCCTCAGTGTCTCCTGCCCCCTCTCATATATTAGGAGCCCTCAGGGGATGTCCTAATGACGGCTTAAGCCTGCTCTCTGCTTCCCATGGGGAGCAGGCCTAAGCCGCAGACTGGCCTCCCTTTGTGGGAGGCGACCAGGCTAATCAAGGCAGAAGACCCCCCAAACCCTGTGATGGCCAGCTCCACCCCTTTCCTGGCTGCGGGGGGGGTGTCTCTGCCCGAGGCTGCAGGCCTGGGCAGAAGACCCCCCAAACCCCAGCCCCATCACTCCACTGCTACAGCCACTGCCAGTCACCACAGCCACCAAGGTGTTTTCATTAACACGGACTCCAGTCCCTTCACCATGAAAAAATGACAACTTTCACCCTTACTGGTTTGGCTCAGTGGATAAAGCATCGGCCTGTGGACTCAAGGGTCCCAGGTTCGATTCCGGTCAAGGGCATGTACCTTGGTTGCGGGCACATCCCCAGCGGGGAGTGTGCAAGAGGCAGTTGTTCGATGTTTCTAACTCTCTAACCTCTCTCTTCCTCTCTATAAAAAAATCAATAAAATATATATTTAAAAAAATGACAACTTTCTTTAGGCATTTTCAAGATGTGTCTTTCATAGGATATGACATTTCTTTCTTTTTTTTTTAATCCTCATCTGAGGATATGTTTCCATTGATTTTTAGAGAATGTGGAAGAGAAGGAAAAGACAGAGAGAAACATCAAAGTGAGTAGAACACTTTGATTGGTTGCCTCCTGCATATGCCCTGACCTGGGCCCCAGCCAGGGAGGATCCTGCAACCTAGGTACATTTCCTTGGTCAGAATTGAACCCAGACCCTGCAGTCAGCAAGCTGAGACATTATGCACTGAGCCAAACCAGCTAGGGCAGGATATAATATTTCTTAGCCCTCCAGCAGTGGATCTTCATTTTTTTTCTCCAGGAGTGTGGTGGAAAAACCCCAGATCACCTTTAGGGATTCTTATTTCCCAAGTTATTAAGAATATTACCAGTGGCATACAGGGAACTTAGCCAATGAGAGGTGAGAAAATGTGTTTCCTCTGTAGTTCACTCCCATCACCAGCTCCACCCCTGCCCCTCCAATCCCAGCTCCACCCCTACCCAGGCCTGTAGCCTCTGGCCTAGGATGCAGGCCTGGGCAGAAGACCCCCCAACCTCTGTGATCGCTGGCTCCACCCCTTCCCAGGTTCCTGGGATTGATGGCTCTGCCCCTTGCCGCCCCCCCTGCATCCCCCACCACTTGCCTGGCTAAGAGGCCTGGCTACTTCATTTGTGGGGCTGAGGTGGACTGGGTGCCACCATCTTAGTTGAGTTAATTTGCATATTTGCTCCTGATTGGTTGGTGGGCATGACATGTGGGCATAGCTTGTGAGTAAAAAGGAGTGAGGGTCAATTTGCATATTACTGTTTTATTAGATTAGATAAAGGTCTTTAGCAGTTATTTCCACAGATCTTAAAGTATTCCTTAGTATAGTCAATAAAAAGTACCAGATTCCCAATTGGCTCATTTTAGAAGAGCTAAACTTACAAATTTAACTTCATGAAAATGTATTTTATGATTATAACAAGTCTTTACCCTGAAACAGTAAAACATTCAAAGCAAAATGCCATGTCACAGTTTTGAAAATATACTTACCTTAAGTGATTTCAAGTAAATTAATTCTGTTTAGAAGATAGAGCTTTTAAACTTTTGCTTTGATGACAAATATTTGACTAATGTACTAAATGACAAACTATGAAAAACATGGAGATAATTGTGATTCTTAATCAAAGATAAAGAAAATGAAAAATATATACTTCAGTTCCTTTGAGGTTGGGGGGAGGAAGCAAGGGAAGGTGAGAAGGGGAGATCTTTATTAATTCTGCAATTAGCAAGTCTAGATGACTATCAGGGCCATGGTTTAAATTAGTTCCATTGACACAATAGTCAACCTGAAAGTCAGCAATTTCTGCTGTATGTGACAGTTGAAATTAGACTGGGAATCATGCTTCTGAAATTTTTGAACAGTCCTAGTAGTGTGGAAATTTATTTCTTGGAATCTTCTAGGATAAGAGACTAAAAAAGGAAATGGCAGATTTTGAACTCGAGGTTACATAATATACACATACTGGAGGCCCAGTGCATGAAAATTCATGCACTGGAAGGGGTCCCTTAGCCCAGCCTGCCCCCTATCACAGTCTAGGAACCCTCAGGGGATGTCCTACTGATGGCTCAGGCTGGCCACCCATGGGGAGATGACTGGGCTGATCAGCGGAAGGCACTGCCCCCATCATCCCACTGCTGCTGCCACTGCCAGCTGCAGTGGCTGCAAGCCCCGGGCCTCACAGCCACTGGAGCTCATGGCTGCCATGAGCCATGGGCCTTGCAGCCACTTTGGCTTTGTCCGGATGGATGTCTGGAAGATGTCTGACCTAATTATCACATTACCCTCTTATTAGTATAGATATATATACACACACATACACAGGATGCCCCCCATAATGTATGTACACTTTAATAGCGGATAGCTTAATTTTGAAAATGAAATGTATTTTAATAAAGATTACCTTTATAATTAATAAAAGTACATGTATACTTTTTTGGGGGGACACCATACACACACACACACACACACACACACACACACACACCCCTCATTATAATCTATGGATTTTTTCTTAGGTTGAAGTTTATTGGCAAGGCAGCTACTTGAAGGTTTATCCATGTGGTGCTATGGAAAAAAAAGAGAACCTATGTAATACTTTCAACAATAAAGGTGAAAGAAAATTATTTAAAACTAAAACAAAACAAAAAAACCATGTGGTTCTTATATAGAAGACACAGTGACTAAAGTGGAAGCTTGGATAAGTTTTGCACTTAGAAATTATGAGGCCATTTGGAATAGTTGCATATCTATACACAACCATCAATCTATTTTATATGTGTACATTTTGGAATTTTTAAGGTCAGCTTATGTATTTATGTGTGTATTTATTTGATTTTTTTGAAAGTGTACTTAGGTAGAGTCATATCATATGAAATCATATTATTTATTTTAACCTAATTTAAGGCATGGTTATCAGTTTAATAAAAGAAACTATGGCTCTCATAATAATCA
This sequence comes from Murina feae, assembly GCA_004026665.1. Taxonomy (NCBI): domain Eukaryota; kingdom Metazoa; phylum Chordata; class Mammalia; order Chiroptera; family Vespertilionidae; genus Murina; species Murina feae. The sequence goes on along the minus strand of PVJC01004010.1, from coordinate 3,283 downwards.
TCATGAGGCAAAGGTGACCTACCTTTAAGGCACAATACTGGTATCTTGTGATCTGATGGTTCCTGTCACTGTATCGATCCAGGGGTGTGAACATAATGCTGAAGGGCCCTGCCCACTGGCTGAACAAGATAAAAAGATGGTGCCTCAGGCTTTGCTGGGGGAAGAGAAATCTCCTGTGGTGAACTAGAGAGAAAAATGCAGTTAACAGTCTTGGAGAATAAAAAATATGGTGAATACAATTTATGTCACTATTATACAACAGTTTTAAGTTTTGGAGAAACGATTAATTTCATTTCCCAACTCCAGTTTTCTTTAGGTAATAAAAAGTGTTTAAAAAGTTAAGCAGAATTTTCTTTCTAAGTGTGCATCTAGCACCTTGTCAGAGCAGGAAGCAGAGACAAAAGATGCCTCACACACTATTTTCTATTCAATATCTAGAGAACCTTTCAAAACCTTCCAATCAGCTCCTTACATAGATAATGTACTTTGCTGCCAGTCTTTAGGAAAAACTATGAAGTATAATGTCTAGAGAATTTTAAACAAATATACTTTAGCTGAAGAGGCCAAATCACATATCACTTTAGAGTCATCAAAATGAAGAGAATTGGTTATACAACCTCAACGTTATGAAAAAGTAGATATAGTTGAGTTCAGCTTTTTGTAATTATGTCAAGTGCTCTTAATGACAGTCAGTCATTTATTTTTACACTGAATTGGCCTTGTAGAATAATTTAGATATCAGCATGATTTTTTCAATTTTGTCCTTCTTCCTCAAGATTGCTGTGGCTATTCAGGGTCTTTTGTGGTTCCATAAAATTTTAAAATATTGGTTCCAATTCTGTAAAATATTCCATTAGTAACTTGATAGGAATTGCGTGGAGTCTATAGATTGCTTTGGATACTATGGACATTTTAATGATATTACTTCTTCTTATCAATCAGCATGGTATATAGTTCCAATTATTTGTATCTTCTTCACTTTCATTCTTCAGTGTCTTATAATTTTTGGAGTACAGGTCTTTTATATCCTTGGTTAAATTTATTCCTATGTTGTTGTTTTTAATGTAATTGTAAATGGGATTGTTTTATTACTTTCCCTTCCTAATAGTTCATTATTAGTGTATAGAAATGCAACTGATTTCTGGATGTTTATTTTGTATCTTGCTACTTTACTGAACTAACTTATCAGTTCTAATAGATTTTTGGTGGAATCTTTAGGGCTCTTTATATACAGTATCATGTCATAGGCAAATAATGAGTTTTACTTCTTCTTTTCCAATTTGGATGTCTTTTATTTCTTCCTCTTGTCTGACTATAGCTGTAGCTAGGACATCCAGTACTATGTTGACTAAGAGTGGTGAAAGTGAACATTCCTATCTTATTCTCAGCCTTAAGGGAAATGTTTTTGGTTTTTCCCATTGAATTTTATATTGGCTGTAGGTTTGTCCTATATACCCTTTATTATGTTGAAGCATGTTCCCCCTATTTCCATGTTGCTAATAATTTTTATTATAAACTAGAGGCCTGGTGCATGAAAATTTGTGCATTTGGGGAGGGGGTTCCTTCAGCCTGTCCAGTGCCCTCTTGCAGTACAGGACTCTCGGGGGATGTCGACTGCTAGCTTAGGCCCACTCCCTGAGGGATTGTGCCTAAGTGGGCAGTCAGACATCCCTCTGGCAGCCTGGAAGCTCTCGGGGGATGTCCGACTAACAGCTTAGGCCCACTCCTGTGCTGGAGTGGCCAGCCACTCATGCTGTGCTGGTCAGCCATGAGCTGGCTTCTGGCTGAGTGGTGCTTCCCCTGTGGAAGCACACTGACCACCAGGGGGCAGCACCTGCATTAAGCATCTTCCCCCTAGTGGTCAGTGCTCATCATAGCGACAGATCCTTCCATCATTAGGGTCAATTTGCATATTACCCTTTTATTATATAGGTTGGGTGGTGGATTTTATTAAATGCTTTATTCTGCATCTATTGATACAATCATGTGGTTTTTATCCTTCATTTTGTTTATGTGATATATCACATTTATTGATTTGTGGATATTGTTACCAACCATGCATCCTAGGAATAAATCCCACTTGATCATGGTGTATGATGTTTTCGATGTATTGATGGATCTGGTTTGCTAATATTTTTGTGAGGATTTTAGCATCTATGTTCATCAAGGATATTGACCTATATTTTCTTTCTTTGTAGTGTCTTTATCTGGTTTTGGAATTAGGATAACGCTGGCCTCATAAAATAAGCTTGGGAGTCTTCCCTCCTCTTGAATTTCTTGGAATATTTTAAAAAGGATAGCTGTTAGTTCTTTGTTGAATGTTTGATAAAATTCTCCTGTGAAGCCATCTGGTCCATGTCTTACTTGTCAGGAGTTTTTTGACTACTGCTTCAATTATACTAATTATAATATGTCTATTCAGATTCTCTGAGTCTTCCTGATTCAGTTTTGGAAGATTGTATATTTCTAGGAATTTATCCATTTTGTCCTAATTGTCCAATTTGTTAGCATACAGTTTTTCATAATATTTTCTTACAATAATATTTCTGTGAAGTCACTTGTTACTTCTCTTCTTTCATGTCTGATTTTATTTATTAGGATCCTCTTTCTTTTCTTCTTTATGAGTGTAGTTAAAGGTTTATCAACCTTGTTTACCTTTTCTAAGACCCAACTCTTGGTTTTATTGATCTTTTGTATTATTTTTAAAGTCTCTGTCATTTATTTCTGCTCTGATCTTTATTATTTCTGTCCTTCTACTCACTTTATAATTTGTTAGTTTTTTTCTAGTTCCTTCAAGTACAAAGTTAGATTGTTTACTTGAGATTTTTCTTGTTTCTTAAGGTAGGCCTATAATGCTAGGAATTTCTCTCTTACAACTGCTTTGCTGTATACAATTGATTTTGGGTTATTGTGTTCTCATTTTCATTTGTTTTAAGGTATCTTTTTATTTCTTCCTTGATCTTATTGTTATCCCACTCATTGTTTTGTAAAATGTTATTTAAAATGTAAATGTTATTTAAAATGTTTTGTAAAATGTTTTGTAAAATGTTATCCATGTGTTTGTGTGTTTTTCAGTTGTTTTCTTGTGATTGATTTCTGGTTTCAAAGCATTATGGCCAGAGAAGATGCTTAAAATAGTTTCAACTTTCTTAAGTTTACTGAGACTTGTTTTTGTCTAACATGTAGTCTATCCTAGAAAATGTGCCTTGTGCACTTGAAACAAGTGTATATTCTGCTGCCTTGGGGTGAAATGCTCTGAAGATATCAATGAAATCCATCTGAT
>PVJC01004009.1:0-65813 GCA_004026665.1 Murina feae | reverse complement strand
AAGCCTCTGACGCACTTGGGAGGGGCGGGGCCTCGGGGAGTTCGCCGGGCGGGGCGGAGCAAATAGCTATGGCGCTTCTCAGCCCTGCGCTGAGAGACACCAGGTCTCTGTGTCCCACGGTAATTGCTGCAAGCAACGCTGAGAGAAACCCGTTTTGGATTTCCTCCTGGTGCCAGTCAGTCCCCCTTCTCTGGGTGTCCATGGGACCTCCGAAACTCGCCTGGAACTAGAGTTCAGAGCCGCTGGGAGCTTGTGGCTCTCTCCGTTTTGGAAAAGAACCGCGACCTCCGGTACCAGCCCTTTCCCGAGCCCGTGCGCGCGCCTTCGTACCTCTGTACTTTGCTTCTGCCGCTCCTCTGAGTCTCAGACTCTTCTCTAGTTGTAGGATTTTCACTCAGCCAGCCGTCTTGTGGGTGTGAGTGGTGTCCGTGTGTTCTTTTCATGGTTTTTCTGAAATAGTTGTTCACAGCTGCATATACAGTGTCTACCCTATGCCGCCATCTTGTTTCTTGATGCTCCCCTTCTGCTTCTTTGCCGGCATTTCCTCAGCCCCACTGCCCACCCAGAATCCTATTCTGATTTCTAATATCATGGATCAGTTTTGTCAGTTCTTTTTTTTTTTTTAATCTTTATTGTTCAGATTATTACAGTTGTTCCTCTTCCCCCCCCATAGCGCCCCTCCTCCCAGTTCTCACCCCACTCTCTGCCCTTACCCCCCCCCACTGTCCTCCTCCATAGGAGTACAATTATTTTCCAGTCTCTTCCTGCACCCCCAACCCCGAAAATTGTCAGTCCACTCCCTTTTCATGCCTCTGATTCTATTCTATTCATCAGTTTATTCTGTTCATCAGATTTTTTACTCACTTGATTTTTAGGTTCACTTGTTGATAGATATGTATTTGTTGTTCATAATTTTTATCTTTACTTTTTCTTCTTCCTCTTCTCAAAGGATACCTTTCAGTATTTCATATAATACTGGTTGGGTGGTGATGAACTCCTTTAGCTTTTTTTTGTCTGTGAAGCTCTTTATCTGACCTTCAATTCTGAATGATAGCTTTGCTGGGTAAAGTAATCTTGGTTATAGGTTCTTGCTGTTCATCACTTTGAATATTTCTTGCCACTCCCTTCTGGCCTGCAAAGTTTCTATTGAGAAATCAGCTGACAGTCATATGGGTGCCCCCTTGTAGATAACTTACTGCTTTTCTTTTGCAGCTTTTAAGATTCTCTCCTTGTCTTTTGCTCTTGGCATTTTAATTATGATGTGTCTTGGTGTGGTCCTCTTTGGATTCCTTTTGTTTGGGGTCCTCTGCACTTCCTGGACTTGTAAGTTCATTTCTTTTACCAGGTAGGGTAAGTTTTCTGTCATTATTTCTTCAAATAGGTTTTCAATATCTTGCTCTCTCTCTTCTTCTGGCACCCCTATAATTCTGATGTTGGTACGCTTGAAGTTGTCCCAGAGGCTCCTTACACTATCTTCATATTTTTGGATTCTCTTTTGTTTTTGCTTATCCATTTGGGTGTTTTTTGCTTCTTCATATTTCAATTCTTTGACTTGATTCTTGCATTCCTCTAGTCTGTTGTTGGATCTCTATATAATATTCTTTATTTTAGTCAGTGTATGCTTAGATTTATTGAAGGTCTCACTAAGTTTATCAGTGGTTTCTAGAAAAATTTTGAAAAACCTTATAACCGTGGTTTTGAACTCTATATCCTATCATTTGCTTTCCTCTTTTTCTGTCATTTGTGATCTGTTTCTTTGTCTCTGCATTTTGGCTGCTTCCCTGGGTTGATAGAGTGGCTTTCTGTGTTAGGTGATCACTGAGAGGAATTGACCTCCAAGCCACTTGGTTATGAGAATCAGCTGTGTCTACGGTGGGAGAACTTCTGTGCTGGAGACACCCTTATGGGGCAAGAGTTTCATTGGGGCTTTGGTAAAGGTGACCAGACGTCCCACTTTTGGCGGGACAGTCCCAATTTTTAACAATTTGTCCCGCATCCTGTGGTGTTTTTAAGAAGTCCTGATTTTTTGAAAGAGACATATGTACTACTCTTTGTAATATTTTAAGTAATAATAAAAAAAAAAGACACCCCTCCCTCCCCCCGGCCAGTGGTGTCCCGCTTACCAATGTTAAAATCTGGTCACCTTAGCTTTGGTGCTCACTGAGTCTGTCCCCTGAGTGTGTCCCTTATGAATCTGAGGAGTTGTATTTAGGATGGTACCACTCTGACCACTGGGTATGCTGGCTCTTATATCTCCAAGGAATTGCTATTTTAGCCTTTGCCTGAGGCTACTCAGCATTTTATATGCAAAGCCTCTGCCCTCAGCTTGGGTGGGGCTGGATCTTGGGGAGTCTATAGGGCGGAGCAACCAGCTATGGCTGCTTCTCAGCCCTGCCCTAAGAGGCACCGGGTCTCAAGCTGCTACGGTGCCAGACAGTCCAGCTCCTCCCCGAATGGTTCTTAGTCCTCAGAAGCTCGCTTGGAACTGGAGTTCAGAGCCGTCGGGAGCTTGTGCCTTCCTCCGGTACGAAATGCTGCCAGCCCTTTCTGTGAGCCCCTTCGCCACGCGCACCTCTGTACCTCTGCACTTTATTTCCACACCTCCTCTGAGTCTCAGCCTCTTTCTAGTTGTAGAATTTCAACTCAGCCAGCCTTCCTGTGGGTCTGGCTGGTGTCCATTTTTTCTTTTCATTGTGGTTTTGAAATGATTGTGCATGGCCGCAATTCCGGTGTTTACCTATGCCGCCATCTTGGTTTCTCCGTTTTGTCAGTTCTTACATTTCATATACATGAAGTCTTCTTGTCTACTAATATATTAAGAGAATCTTATATATCCTGGCTTCTTGCAGGTAACATGTTTTTAAATTCATATATGTGCATGTTGATAGTTTGTTCCTGTTTATTTATTGTATGAATGTGCCATAATTGTTCCTTTTCCTGTTGTTGGACATTGGAATAATTCTTTCTAGCTTTGGATATTATGAATATAAGACTACTATTAACATTCTCTTACCATCCTTTGTATACTCATACTTTTCATTTCTCTTCATTTCCATATAAGAATGAAATCTTTGGGCCTGGCCAGCATGGCTCAGTGGATGAGCGTTGACTGATGAACCAGGTCACAGTTCGATTCCCAGTCAGGACATGCCTGGGTTAAAGGCTTCATCCCCAGTGTGGGGCATACAGGAGACAAGCAGTCAGTGATTCTCATTCTCTCTCATCACTGATGTTTCTGTCTCTCTCTCCCTCTTCCTTTCTCTCTGAAATCAATAAAATAGCATATATATATACACACACACATACATATATATATGTATGTATGTATATGTATGTATTTTTTTAAAAGAATGGAATATCCGAGTCATGGGAACGATATATTTAATTTTTTAAGAAGCTTTCTAAAGTGGTTGTGCCATGTACCAACTAGCAATGTGTGACAATTTCCGACTCTCCTATTCTCTAATGTACTTATCAGTGTTTGGGTGTGAAATTGTATCTCATCGTGGATTTAATTTTTATTGAGACTGTGTTGACACTGTACATCAGTCCAGCAAGAAGTGACATCTTAACGATATTGAGTCTTGCAATCCATGAGCATGCTGAACACCTGCATTTACTTAGGTCTTCTTTACTTTCCTTGGCAGCATTTTGTAGTTTTAGTATATATATAGGTCCTGCAAGCACTTTCTTAAATATGTCACTAAAGATTCCATATTTTTTGAGGTTGTTGTAAATGGTATTTTTTAAATTTCCATTTTACTTGTTATTAGTATATAAAAATGCAACTGATAATTGAAAATACTTTTTATTAATTTCAGAGAAGGGAGAGAGAGAGATAGAAACATCAGTGATGAGAGAGAATCGTTTTCGGCTGCCTCCTGCATGCCCCTTCCTGGAGATGTGCCCTGACTGGAAATGGAACTGTGACCTCTTGGTTCATAGGTTGACACTCAATCACTGAGCCGCACCGGCTGAGTAATGCAGTTGATTTGTAAAAATATATTGATCCTGTGTCTTGTTACCTTGCTAAGTTCATTTATTAAATTCTGGTAGCATTTGTTGTTGTTAATCCTCACCTGAGGATATTTTTCCATTGATTTTAAATCAATGGAAAGGAGGGAGGGAAGGGAGGGAGGGAGACAGAGACAGAAACATCGATGTGAGAGAGAAACGTGAATTGGTTCCTTCCCACAAACGGCCCGACGAGGGCCAGGGATTGAACCTGCAACCCAGGTAAGTCCCCTTGACTGGGAATTAAACCCGTGACACTTCATGGCAAGCACCAATGTTCTAACCAGTGGAAAACACCAGCCAGGGCTGGGAAAGACCTTTTAAGCATAATACCAAAGAAAGAAACCACAGAAAGTCTGGCTTCAAAATGAAAGCTAGTTGGACAACAAAATCAAATGCAAGCAGCGGATAATAAATGTTTATTTTGTGTAGACAGCTGAGGGAATTGGTAAGATGTGATATTGCTGATTTGTTCCTGGTGAGAATAGTTTGGGGGAAGTTGAACCTTTGTTGTAAAGTTGGGTTAATTTTGTCAAATTGTAGAGTTTAATTACTGCGGGCACATTCGTGCCTGATGCCCTCCTGTGACATTCTGTAAATGTTTTCGCAGCATTTACACCTGGGAACCCAGCTCACCTGTAGGTGGACTCTAGAAGAGCAGAGTGGCTGGTGGCACAGTTAAGGCTTTGGCACAGTGCTATGGGGTCTGCAGACCTTGGGAGTGACGTGGAGGTGCCACTGCAAACCTGGGCCTCCTGCATGCCCGCCCCCTAGAGGCAGCAGTTCTGTCTGGTTCAATGGTGTGTCCCCAGGGCTTAGAGCAGTGCCCTGTACAGGGTCTGTCCTAGTAAACCTTTGTTAAGCAGCCAGAAGCTGTGTGCAGGCATTGGGGGTTCAGCAGTCACCACTAGTCCCTTACTCCATGGAACTGACGTTCTTGTGGGGAGACCAGCAGCAAACAGGTGACCACACAGCAGCATCTAGTGTGATGAGGGGACGTGCTGGGCGCTGCGGTGCAGAATAGGTGGGCCCAGGTGAGAGCGGGCTACCTACGTCAGGGTTCTGGAGACCGAGGAAGAGGAGCCAGTCCAGAAGGAGGAGGGCATCGGGCCAGGGAGGAGCCAGTAGCAGGCAGGCATAGTGGAGCAGTGTCTGCGCCGGGTCTGGCAGGGTCTGGTAGCCTGACAAAGGCCCCCGAGTCCTCTTGTGAACTCTTACTCCTCTGTGTTTGCCATATCCTAACATGGTGTTTGCTTTTGTTTCCTTTTTCTTTTTTTTTAATTTAAAGGATTTTTTGTTTTGTTTTGTGTTTTTTTGATAGATGAGGGTTACTACCAGGGTGGAAAATTTCAGTTTGAAACAGAAGTTCCTGATGCATACAACATGGTGGTGAGTAGCCAGTGTCGGAGCCCCCGTTTCCCCATCACATGGCTGGGCGGCCATCACAGGGGTCAGCACTCCCCGGACTGTGTCCCCTGTTACCCACCAGGCCTGGGACTGAGCATGAAATCCCTGATGTTTTGTGGTTAGTGTCCCTCAGCAGCAGCATCTGGAGTGCTAGTAGAGAGACTTTTGTGAACACGTGAGGAGCTTGTGAGGACTGCTGGGCAGTCTGCAGTGGGAGCAGCCCCGCCCTCCAGAGACCTTACTGCCCATCGGCAGCTTCATGTTAGTGCTTGGATGGTCCCTTTTCCTAAACTCATCAAGATGGCATGTTTTCATTATTTTTTTCCTTTTTGCCATTTTGGGAGGAAATAAATGTTTTCTAATTGTCATTTGAACTTTCATTTCTTAAGTAGGATGTTAAATACTTTTTCTACTTAATAGCTATTTTTTTGTTTGTTTTTGTTTTTTTTTAATATATTTTATTGATTTTTTACAGAGAGGAAGGGAGAAGGATAGAGAGTTAGAAACATCAATGAGAGAGAAACATCGATCAGCTCTGCCTCCTGCACACTCCCCACTGGGGATGTGCCCACAACCAAGGTACATGTCCTTGACTGGAATCGAACCTGGGACCCTTGAGTCTGCAGGCCGACGCTCTATCCACTGAGCCAAACCAGTTAGGGCTAGCTATTGTTTTTTATGAGCTGTTTTGTGCTTAGCCTTTGTTCCGTTGGAAAAATAGTATGCGAAACTATTTTTAGTTTTCTTAGCTGTGCTGTAAATACTTTCCCTGTCTTCTGTTGTTCTGTAAAAGTTTATTTTTTGTCTCATCACTGCAGTCAAGTCTACTTATCCTTCATGAGCTTTTCATGTTATGAAATGCTTTAAAGAGCCTGGAACCCGCTAGCTCAGCTCCACTTCCTCCAGTGCTCAGTGGCTCTCGCCTGTGTGTTTCCTGCACTGGGTCTGAGCTCTGAGTGGGGCTCTCACTGTGGGGCTCTCACGCTTAGCCCTTGTCCACTGAAGACTCCCTTCCCCTGCAGGGGCTGTCATTATTACACTCTTCGCCCTGCGATGGATGGATGCAGCGCCAGCCACTGGGGTGGGCGGTGGAACTAGCTGTTTCCTGTTTGTCTCATTTTGAGGGTAGTGGGGTCTGCAAACACAGTTCTGTTTGGACAGTGTGTCTGAATCTGGGTCCACGGTTCTCATGCAGAGTTTTCAGTTAAGAGGAGGGAGATGTCTGTGGAAGGTGTGAAGGGACAAGGAGAAAAGGGTGCAGATGCAGACAGATATTTAAAGACATGAAGTCAGCACTAGGTGGGGTGACCATGTGCAGGCTAGCACTCCATGAAAGGGAGGGAGGGAGAGAGCTCGGTTCCTGCAGGTGCTGTGCCGGCTAGTGATTCCGTCTGCCCACGGTGTTAGCTGTAGGCAGGTGCCCACTAGCTAATTTTATTGTTACTCAGTTGCCCATTAGAGAGAGTTGCCCAGCCTGGCCTCTCTGCTTCAGCTTGCCGGCCTCGCTGGAGTGCAGGCTGTCCTAGCATCTCCCTGTCAAATGCCTCATTCATTTGCCGGAAAAGAGATGAGCGTATTACACTTACTCTGGGCCTGAATCTGTGCTCCTCAGACACCTATATTTGCATCGTTGGATGAATCATTTTTTAAAGTCCCGTGATGTCTTGGTTTTTTGAAATCAGGAAGAAAATTCATGATGATGCTGAGAGAGCATGTTTTTAATATTTTGAAATTGATTTTCAGAGAGAGGAAGGGAAAGGGAGAGAGAAACATGGGACTGAACCCGCAACCTTCCTGGGCATGTGCCACGACCAGGAATCTCACTGTGGCCTCCTGGTTCAGCCCCTGAGCCACACTGGCCAGGCTGCTTTTATAGTTTTAAAAGAACACCTTTATTCAACACACCGCATCATAAACAATGTTGGACTGCCTTACTCCCCAGCACTCATTTCATTCTCCCTGCTGTGACTGTAAATGGACCAGACTTCCGCCTAGGAAGATGGCAGTGGGATCTTCTGGAACACACACAGGGAATGGCACCACTTTGGGAGCAGTAACTTTCAGCCACAGCTCAGCAGCTCCTGAAGAATCTGTGGGGTCCTGTTGGCATTGGGCAGGAGCGTTGCAGACGCCTCCTGGAGTGCACGTGGGCTCCTCCTCACAGCGGGCTTGTCGAGGGTTCTGTTGGGGCACATCAGGCTTTACCAGCAAGACCAGCACATGGTGGGTGCAGGGTGACAACACAGTCCCGCATGGGTGATGTGAGCCGGTATCAAGATTGAATGCCTAGTAAGGAGGAGAACGAGGGACTGGGTGGGCACGTGGTGAGGCTGTGGTCTGTGATGTGCTTGGAGGGCCTGTGACCTCTCTCTCTGCATTGCAGCCACCCAAAGTGAGATGCTTGACCAGGATCTGGCACCCCAACATCACAGAGACGGGCGAGATATGTCTGAGGTGAGCCCTCTTCCTGTCTTCCACATTTCTGAGCACTGTGTGTGAGCCTTGGATTTCTAGAGGGAAGATTTTGAAGCTGGGCCAGATTGGGAGGGTTGGGAGACCTCCCTGGGGCTTTGGGCTGCACTCTGCCTGGCTGCTGCCTCCAGACCTGAGGCCTCCCATGCCCTTTGCTGGCCAAGACTATGCAGTGTCATGCAGCTGCCCTCCGGGAGCCTTTACCCTGTTCTATCCTGTTTTAATGAGGCCACGTTCCGTCCACGTGGCTGATTTTAGCTGAGGGGAAATGCCATTCATGAAATCCAGGAAGAAAATCTTTCACTGCTGCTCTGGTCAACACTGGTCACCTTTGAAAGGCAGTGTGCAGCCTGTGACTGCTCCCAGCTGCTCAGACAGCGTGCAGTTAGCACCCATTGCCCACTTTATATGTGGTGCCTCTGCACGTCAGCCTTATATTTATAGTTCAGAGTACATTTTATAAGAGTGTACCTGTTGAGAAGGCATCTTCCCTCTGAAGTGTCCGCCCTGAAGTGCTGAAACTTTCAAGCGATGCCATCTTCAGTTTCAGGTGATAAGTGGCATCTGGTCCAGCTTTCTCCCCGGGCTTTCTCCCACCTGTGCTCACGTCCCCTTCCTCGCTCAGAACTACACCTGCAGCAGGAATTCCTCTTGTCACTTTTTCTATCTTCTGAGAAATCAGATTATTAGCAGTGTATGACAGGAATTTAGCAAATGATAGCCTGCTACAAAAGCCAGAAACATTGCTAGGTTAAGATTAAAAAATACAAAAGCACAAAATCCAAAGCGAAGAGCAGCTGGGTTACATTGTTTGTGAAAGTCCTTACCAGTCAGTATGAAAAAGGTGGACACCCCACTCTGGCCAGGTGTCTCGGTTGGTTGGAGCATCATCTGTGCACCAAAAGGTTATGGGCCTGACTCCTGGTCAAGGCACACACGTAGGGCTGCGGGTTTGATCCCTGGTCAAGGTGTGTACAGGAGACAACCGATCGATAATGCTCTCTCACATTGATCTCTTTCTCCCTTTCGCTCTAAAATCAATAAAAATAGCTGGAACTGGTTTGACTCAGTGGCTAGAGCATCAGCCTGCGGACTGAAGGGTCCCAGGTTCGATTCCGGTCAAGGGCATATACCTTGCTTGCGGGCACATCCCCAGTAGGGGGTGTGCAGGAGGCAACTGATCGATGTTTCTCTCTCATCGATGTTTCTAACTCTCTATCCCTCTCCCTTCCTCTCTGTAAAAAATCAATAAAATATATTTTAAAAAATAAAATAAAATCAATAAAAATATATCCTCAGGGGAGGATTTAATAAAATGTTTAAAAAGAAAAAGGTGGACATGTCCATGGGGACAGGAGAGCAGCAGGGCAGGAAGCGCTGAGGGTGCTCTGTTTCCTTGGAGCTGTTAGGTTCTGGTCAAGCAGCAGCAATGCCAAACTCATTTCCACCAGAAGGAACCTTGGTAATAAATTTTCAAAATATGTGAGGATGTGTTGACCACTCTGCTTTATCTGTTCCAGCTTACTAAGGGAACATTCGATCGATGGCACTGGCTGGGCTCCCACGAGGACATTAAAGGTAGGTGCCTTTGACCACAGCCCTGCCCGGTGACCTCTCCCTCAGTAACCAGCCACCTGTAACAACAGCCATGTCCTCTCTGTCCTGTGCACACAGGAGGCCAGGCACACCCTGCCCCTTCTCTCCCCACCACCCACTACCGCCTGGGGCTGCTCAGCCAAGCACTCGCCCATCAGTTCCTCTGTTCCCGTTCAGCAATGCAGGGGGCATGTCAGGTTATCTGCTCTGCCCTTTACCATCTTTGCTTCATATAATCTACAGTTGTTGTTTATTCTTTCTATCCTCCTACCCCCTACCTTAATCTTCTATAGTTGTCTCACCCTTGAAGGTGAGGAGAGTTGCCAGGGGTTGGTAGAAGTGGAGGAAAAGAAAGGGGAGGTGTGACTTCTGTGTGTCCCTTCTGAGCTACCCGGAGGTACACTGCACAGAGAAGGGGCGGCAGGACAGCGGCCGGGTCTGCTTTGGGGAGGGCTGTGGAGAGGGGAGCTACGGGGACTAAATAAATGGCCCACTTGCTTCTACACCATAGGCTTGAGTTGCTTTCAGGGCCAATGTCACAGTGTCTGCATGAGCCACCAGCTGTAGCCTCCCCTCAAGGCGTTCTGCACCTCGGACACCTAGGGCTTCTTCCTGTGGCTGTTGACGCTGTGAGAAGTAGTCAGGCTTGGGCCAGGTTCACTTCCTAGTGAACAGCTACCTGACTGTCACCACCATTTTTGACTAAAGAAACAGTTCCAAACCATTGTCACCTTTGCCCTGTCTGTGTTGGGTCAACACTGCCCAGGAGAGCGCCTGCCCCATGCTGGTTCGGGCAGCTTAGTTCCTAGCTGCACTTTGCCCCAGACTCAGCACAAAGCCATGGCCATGCCATCTTCCCCGGTGACTCCTCCTCTGAGGCTGACAGTCTTAGCCAGGCAATGTGAAAGGGCCTGTGGGGTCAAACCAGCCTGTTTGCAAGGCCCTGAGAGCTGGCTGTACACTGCACATGCTAGCCCCTCCCAAAGCATTGTTTTCCCCACATGGCACCTTTGGTTTAGTCGTGCATGGGTTGTAAAAGTTGCACCAGCTAAAACTACTTCAGTCTGAGTTTGGGCCAGATGCACAGAGATGCTGCTGGGCGCCGTCCTCGGGTAGAAAGGGTGACACTGAGCAGGATGGGACAGTCCTGGGCCCTGCCCTTTACAGTGCCAGGCTTCTTTTCCCACGATGCTTCGCAGACTAACTTTTAGGCCCTGCCTTCTGAAATAATGTCCATCGTATACTGACTGAGTGGTTGGTGTCTCACAGACCCTGCTCATTCCTGTTCCTCAGCTCTCAGAAGAGGATAGTAGACACATTGCAGTGTCACCCTCTTAGAGGACACGTGTGGGACAGAATGGCCCGGCAAGCGACTACACCTGACCACACCTCCTGGTAGACAGCTGCAGACTGGTGTGCAGACCACTCACTATGTAGCCAGAAGGGACTGGCAGGTGTTGTGGGTCACCGAGTAGCACTTTGGGGAAAGGACACAGGGAAGGCATTTGGGGCCCTGTCCCAGAGTCAGGGGACAATGGGGACTTCCTGTGGTCATGACCATGGGTCCTCATGAGGTGTGGTCTCTACTGCCATGAGCAGCCTTGTCTGGCCTCTCACCACACCCTGGGTGTGCCCTGACCTCTTGGGACTTAGCTTCTATACAGGCTACAGGCAGTCCCTCGACTTGGCAGGTGCTCCCTCTTGCCATCCCTCTTCCTGGCAGTGCCCCACATCCTCTCCCGGATGAGTTCTCTGTGGGAGCACGCCTGTGGAAGCTCTGTCAACACACCGTCTGTCTGACCCCTCCACCAGCCTGAGACCTGGTGTTCACCCCCAGCTCTAGCTCCAGGCCTGGCTTACACCAGGATGGATGGAGGGATGGAGGAGTGGGTGTGTGGCTAGACGAGAGACAGCAGAGAGGGCAATTAAAATACTGGCAGAGTATCAGATGAGAGTGAGAGTAGGCCGGATACAGACAAGCCCCTTGAGCTGGTGAAAGGAAGGCCAGGAAAGAGTCCGATTGAGTCGCCCATCACAAGTCAGTTCAGAGAGAAAGTGGATTTCTGTCATATTTTAATTAAAATTTCTGATCTTTGAATTTTAAAAAAATATCTGCCTTGATTTTTGAAGTAACTAGAGCACAATTATTAAGACTCAGTGGGATGGTGGGTGATCTGGTCCCCAAGAGGCAACAGATAACAAAACAGCAGAGTTTATCTTAAAGGTGGCTGGACTCTGCCGAGGACTGACAGGTGAGCATACTGTGAGATCAGGGTGTCCTGTGCAGAAGCTGCCTAAGGGCTGTTACCTCCCAGGATTAGACTTGTTGCCCCAGGAGGACAGTTTCTATTCTCTGACTTTACACTCACTGCCTGTAGCTGCTCACCTCTGAATTTCCCAGACTCTGTGGTTATAATGAGAGAAGTTGTTTAAATTTTCTGGCTTGGGGAAAACAAAGCCTACAAAGATGAATTTTGATGTGGTTTAGTACATATTTCTTATGGGTTTGAAAGACTGTGCACCGGAGCCTGAAACTTGTTTTCTTTTCTCCTCATTCCAGGATGTTGTTTGGGGATTAAACTCTTTGTTTACTGTAAGTATACTGACCAAAATCCCACACTTCTCTAGTTCCCCTGCCTGCTGTTCTGAGCCCATAAGAAGAACTGGGATTAAAGACAGCACCATGTCCTTCCTGAGCCCTCTTTCCTGTCACACTTTTGTGAGACTGGCCCTGAGAGGGTTTGCAGTGACATGTGGGAGGTGACTGGGGGCAGAGCGTCCCCACCCCAGGCCAGGTCGGTGGCTTCAGTCTCCTCACGTGGGGGTGGGTCCGCTCTCGCAGCAGCCCAGCCCGTAGCCCTGTTCACTCCCACGTGTCCTGGTTTGAGTGAAGGAGGATGTGCTCACCTATCTTGAGGCTTTTCACAAACCCAGAATCTTTGAGTCATTCTTATGTTAGTGACGAGCTGCCAACAGAGTTCACTGTGTTTAGAAAACAGCTCATTTTGGCAGGGCTATAGGGCAGGAAGGGGCATGGGAAAAAGCTAAGACAGGCACAGCTAAAAGCTGGAGTTTAGATTTTTATATATTTTATGTTTTCATTGGAGTTTTTGATCAAAAAAGAGCTTTAAAGAAATTTATTGGGAAGAAAGAATAAAGCTCTGCTGGTGTTGGTAAAACCTAAGGTCCCTGCATGAACATGAGGCTGTCCAGGGCAGCCCCCGGGACTGTGGCTGTTGGAGGGACAGCTTCCTGGCTCAGTGGATGTGCCTACAGAGTCACCCTGGGGTGGGGCTGCTGTCCTCAACCTGTCATCAAAGGCCACGGGCTTCTTGTTCCTAATTCAGCAAAATAAAAAACAAAGCCGCAGAATTAGACTCCAAGTCCCCATCTTCCTTGCCTTCTGATCTGATGTCCCTTGGCAATACCTGGAACACAAGCAACCAGCGCTTGCTGATTTCAGGACCTCCCTTAGTCTCCACGGGAAGGTAATACCAAGGGAAACGAGCATCTGGATGATTTTCTGCTGGGCCCAGTCATTTTGCTGTGATTCTGTTTTTGACTTTCATGTAAGTGAAGTATTACTTCTGGAGCAGCAAGGCCTGAGCATGGTTGAAACTCTGCCTAGCGCCAGGCCTCTGTCACAGCCAGAGAGCACGGGGCCCACGCTCATTGCATCCTCCACCACAGCAGAACGGGCCGAAACCTATCCTGCTTCCTCCAGGTGCCTTGGCCCTGAATTGGAAATGATCGTGACCAGCAACTCGCTGCAAGGGAATTAAGGGGAGGAAAGAGTGATGGCTCCTTGGAGTTTTCTTTTTTCTCTTAAAGAAGTCTGGTGTAATCTTCATCCCCCCAAGTGCTCCAAACCTCCCACATTCTGAAGAGCCAGTCCAGATTGCTAATTAAATCTGTAATGGTTAGTCCAACCAGTATAGTCATTTTAGGTCAAAGGTGGTAAAGAAGATAAGGAACTCTGTGTGTTTGGTGCGGTCTTTGTACACACTGGGTGTCTTGTCTGATAATGTACTTTATGTTTTTACCTGTTTCCAGGACTTGGAGTTTAACTTCCCAACTGTAAATGACTATAGAGAGTTACAGTTTTTCTTTGTTATATTTTCTTTGTCATACCCATATTTATTTCCAAATCAGGAATACAGTGCACAAATTTAGCACTTGCCCTGGGAGGAATATGGTTGTCTACGATGGTCCTTCTGTGGCTTTGGAGAGCAGGGGCTCATTATAAAACAAACCTTATTGCCCGAGTAGCGGAGGAACACTCAGTATAAAGCTCAGATGTGGCCCATCTGAAATCCCTGGCATTGCTTGAGGATGGGGGAGTAGCCATCCCAGGGCTTTCCTAAGGTAGAAGGGGGCTAGGGCCCCCCCACCCCCGAGGCCCTGGAACACCCGCTTGAGGCACCGTCCTGTACTCAACTGAGTTCCAGGCCGGAGTGATGCTTGTGAAGGCGAGTTAAAGATGAAAGGAAACTGTAGTTAAGGTCAAATAGAAACCACAGACTTACAAAGGCAAGGTTGTTCATCACAGACTGAAGGGGTGGGGGGTAGGGGGATTCATTTTGGAAGAAAAAAAAGAGAATAATGGGATTTTAATATGGAAAGCTCATAATGACTGGTTTTTCATTCCCCAGTTACCAATAGCATTAAAAATTAATGTGATTGCTATACCCCCATTTTCACCACATTTTGGACAGTTACATATAAACATGACTCCCCTTCAGCTTTTCATCACCATGTTGAACAAAGTACAAGGTGAGCGCTCCGTATCAGAGGAGCTTCATGGCGGACTCCTCAGCTCCCTGGGGCTTCATTCTCCAGTTTGCTGGTCGGTTTCAGTTGCCTAGTTCTTGACATGAAGACGTATCACAGCGGAGTAACAGAATCTTGCCCTTGTTTATGTTGCGTTTCTATCTTTAAGGATCTTCTGAACTTCGATGACCCGCTGAATATCGAGGCTGCAGAGCATCACCTGAGGGACAAGGTAGGCTGGGGACAGGTGGTCTTGGCTGGTGTGTTTGGCAAAGAGATAACTATGTCTCTGGACTAGATAGGCACAAAGCTGAGAATGGTGGGGTCCAGGACTGGAATTTAAAGCAATTTATAATGACGTATCACAATGCGTGTGAGTGGTTTCAATAGAGTGTTTGACCCAAGGTCAGATGTGTTTTATTGGGAGAAGATTCGTAGTAGAATCTGGTGCACTGTCCTTTACCTGCAGCAGCATCGCGGTATAGAAGGGACCGGGGGGCGCGATGCCTCAGTGCTCTCGGGGTCCCCAGCAGCCGCCTCACCTCCCACACCCTTCCCAGAGCTCTGTGACTGACGAATGGGGTCATATTTATTACTCCAGTCTCAGTCCCTTTTCTTTAACTTTTCCCTCCAAGTCAGTGCATGAAGTGTCACACATCTACTTGCAGAACTGTCCAGTGTCTCATGAGCAGCTCTACATATTCAGCTGTCCTCTCACTGGTGGGACTCGGTTTTCCCACTCTTTTTCCCCCAACTACAACAACAATGTAGTAAATACCCTTGTACACACATTCTTACAAAGCATGTGGACAGGGCCTGGGAGCAAGCCTGTGTGACAGGGCGGAGGCTAGCAGCTTGTTCAGCCTCGCCGCGGGCCACGCTGATTCCTTGGAGTACCCAGCTTGTGTTCCATGCAGACTCAGGAAATTAGTGATAGTTCGAGGAAGCAGTGAGTTCTACAGTGGAACTAAGGGTCAGGCAGAGGAGGGTGGTTTGGCAGGTGACCTGAGGAGCAGGCTGGGGCAGCACAGGTCTTCAGAACAGGTGCAGCGTGGGAGATGGCTCTGCCCCTGCACACCTCTGGGCCACCCTGGCTGGGGGTTGCCCAGCAATGCCTCAGTCCACTGATTAGCCTAGCAGGCTGCTCCTGGGCCCAGAGCTTTCAGGAGGCTTTATTTATGTTGTACTCACTCCACTTGTCACTGCTGCTGACAGGGACCCTTCAGCGTGTAATTATTCCAGCCCTTGTGGACTCAGCCTTGTCAAGGGAAGGCAGTGGTAACAGCAAGCTCACTCTTGTGGAGCTGTGATAAGCTCATACAGATGGCTCTCGTTCTGTCTTTCTTGGAAGGCTGCTTCCTATTCTTTGTGTGACATAAGGGCAGGTTTGCAATTAATAAACTTCTCCCCAGTCAGATGGTCCTAAAATCAGCCAAACAGTGATGCCTCCACTTGAAATCTTAGATGTGCCCAGACCGACCTGCATCCTGATGTTGAGTCACGATCATGGTGTCTCTGCTTACTTTCTCTTGTAGTCATTGTTCATCCCAAGGTTGACCGCTTGAGTACCAGGTGAGGTGCTCGATGCTCAGGGGTATCAGTGGACAGACAGTCTCTGTCCCCGCACAGCATGCATTCTAGTGGGAGGAGGCAGAGCTGAGAGAAGCCATCAACATGGAAGGTGGGGCTAGGGGCCAGGAGTGTTGGGGTGGGGGGTGATGGGTGTTACACTTTATGGAGGATATTCAGGGAAGGCCTTTCTGATAATATGTGACTATAGATGTGATGTGAGCCAGGTGGATCTTAGGAAAGAGTTTTCCAGGGACTGACAGCCAGTGCAAAGGCCTCAAGGTGGGAACGTGCTCCAGGTGTTCAGGGCAGAGCACAGGGGCCATGTTACTTGAGTAGTATCAGCAACCCTGAGTGGCCCTCCCAGGTGCCAGGTATTGTCCCACACTCTTCCCAGAGTACATCGGTTCTCCTGTTAGCTCCAGGAGGGGGGCCTCTGGTTAGCCCTTATTCTCTAAGAGACTCACCAGGAAGGGGCAGAGCACCAGATTTGAACACAGCGGGTCTGGCTGCAGGGCCCACAGGTGACAAAGGGAGATGTGGGAGGCTAGAGGCCTGAAACACAGGGTCTTCTGAAGGTGTGGACTTTGTCCTGGGTGAGATGATGAGAACAAAAGGGATTAGGGTTAAACAGAGGCACCTTTGGGTGGAGGGTGCCTTGGGGTCTTCACTTCACATCCGATGAGCTTGTTCTGTGGTTCCTTAGGAGCTGGGAGTCTGGTTGGCTTCTTGGCCCTGTGGTAGTGACCTGGTGAGAGTTTGCTAGGGGCTGGGGAGCCTCTTCAGCGCAGCGCTGCCCGTAGACAAGTGTGGGCATCCTGACCTTGACCATGATTATGGGCCTCACTCGCTCCCTCTGCAAAGCAAAAGGTCTTGGGATCCCTTCTGCTCCAGCTGCTGTTTGTACTCTATGCCCCCCCGCCGTACCCTTGGCACATAGTGGGCACACACAAGGGAACCAGCCCACGGGTCTCTGGTTGCCCTGCCACCTTGGCTGCAGAAGGCTGAACTCTCAGTGAGCTCTTGGCTCGGTGGCTCTGACTTGTCCCCGAGTTGTCACTCGCCCTAACTTGCTCTCCTCATGTTCCACAGGAGGACTTCCGGAACAAAGTGGAAGACTACATTAAGCGGTACGCCAGATGATAGGAGGGGCGCCTGCAGCGCGGACTGTGCTAGAGGGTCGTCTTCAGCTCTCGAGGGGGCCTCCATCCCAGTCCTCGCGCTCCCACAGACCCACGGGCTCTGCTGGGTCCTGTGACATGTCCTGCGGAGGAACCTCTTCATGACTGCCCATTGTAGACAGAGTTCCGCATAAATACAGCAAGAAAATGAGTTTGGGCTCTAAAGAGTTGTCTGCTTACCTTAACATGTTTACTTTGTGAACCTGTACTGTATAGGCTGAGGAAATGCTTGAGAAGTTGTAAAGAACTCAGAATCGGAGCTTGCTTCTTACCTTCCCCCAGATCACTTCCCTGCACAGCAATGCCAATGACCTGCCGAGAACTGGCAGGTGGGCGGTCCCGAGCCCGCTGCAAACTGTGATTGGATGCGCAGTCTTATCTCCTCCCAAGAATGTCAGCCCTGCCTCAGCGTCTGAGGCTTCCCAGAATGCAGTCATTCACTGTAGATCTCTTACTGAAATGCGTATTTTATTTAATGTAAGTATATTTTGGAACAGATTTGTAATTTGTACAATTTAATGCTTTAATTATTTTTTTCTATTCTCCTTTAGTTTGTATTTTCATTGTATAGAGCAGACAGAAAGATGTTGGGTCAAGCAATTATTGAAGAGAAATACAAAGAAAATATGAAAGACATTATTCATTCTGTCCAAATGCAACAAGAATTTGGGTCTTAAAAACGAGCTCTTGCTTTCAGGTCTGGGTGGGGCAGAGAAGTTTAGAACCCTGTGAAGCTGGAGCTCAGTGATTTGGTAGGAAAAAAAGGCATGGAGTCCTTTGTCGCATTTGGCCCAGGGGAACTGGCTGGAGTGGGGCTGGGTGTTTCTGAGGGTCATGTGCTTAGGAACTATAGTGTGCAAGGACTATAGCTGCTTATCAGAGACCCAGGCCCTTGCTCCTGAGGGACAGGAGAAACCTCGGGAAGCAGCCAAACAATGTCTGATGCCACTGAGACTATACCTGTGGCCTCTAAGTCTGCTGTGGTTCCAGGCCCGAGTGGAGGTGGTCTCCCGGACAGTGGAGGGCGGGAACCGGAACAGCATACAGCCATGCGCGGTCAGGTCTTCACACTTCAGAGGCAGCACACCCAGGAGTGATGTCATATGCAAATAAATATCTATGGTTTTGTCCACTGCCTGCCTGCCACTCTCCAGTTTGACTGACAGCCTCCTTGCCTCGGGTTTCCCATCTATCTAGGCTGATGTATGCTTTTCTTGATTCGCAGTATCATCTGATCTGGAGGTCAGCAGGGGGGGAATGTAGGCCATACTTCCTGTTTGCGACCAGGAATTGTGCCCATAGATGGGGTTCCAGGACCACCTCTGGTACACAGAGGGGGAAGGGTCGTGCTGGATAAAGGGCATGGTGGCATCTGAGGGGTACAGGCCTATCAGGAAGGCACAGTAGCCCCCATCCCCAGGCCAGGCAGAGGCACCACAGCTCCTGCAGTTGTCGTTGGAGCTTGTCTGTCCTTGGAACTCACTGGCCTGGCAGGAGGCCATCCTCTGCCAGGTGGGTCAGGAGGTCAGCAGCAGGCCTGCCCACACACCTGATTTCTGCTGTGACCCAGGCTGTCAGGGCGGCTGCAGATGCCAATGCAGGTGGAAGAAAGGGTGCCAGCGCCTGTGGTTAAATGGGCCAGACTGAAAGGGATTCCTGTTGATTCCGACGTCAAAATATTTGACAGAAAAAAAGCTTTATCAGGGATCTATTTTTTAAAATGACATTTCCACAGTACTGGACCGTCGCTTTCTGTCCAGGGAAACGCCATCTTGTTAAGCAGCACACCCAGCTCATCCCACTGCACCTAGTCTTTGCCCTCCAATTGGGTGGCATGGGACCCTGACTTCCAGGCCTTCTGGCTTCTTGGGGTCTCCCCACTCGGGCAAAGTAACAGTTCTGGTTCCTGTCTGTGTGCCCCACCAACCTGGTGGTCATTGATTTCTGATTTCCCAGGGTTGGGATACCGAGCTTCCTGCCAAAAAGGCCAGACCTTGAGCAAGTACTTGAAAAGCCCAATTAAAATTCAACTTCTTGATAAAACATTCCCGAATTCAAATTCTGGCCCTATCACTACCCATGTGAGCATGGGCAAGATGCTTTTCTGTACCTTAATTTCCTATATATAAGATCCTATATATAAGATCCTATATATAAAATGGGGATAACTACCTCCGAATAAGGGTGTCATTGAGATTAGTTTGAATACATGAAAAGTGCTTAGAACAGTGCGTGGCACATGTGGGGACAAATAAACTTTGAAACAGTTATGCAAGGGGTGGCCAGTCCATGGCTTCGTTCGAATTCAAGAATGGACTTTGCCCAACACTCACAGCTAACTTACGGTTTACTGTTCACGAACGTTGGCATGTCCACTTGACCGTCCCACCAACAACGCATGCAAATCAGGTTGCGTTCCTGTCTTCTGAGTGGCTCCGTTACCACTGGCCTCAGCGCTCCCCATTCCTGTTCGCCCTGAGTCCACCCGCCCTGCGTGTCCACGCCGCTACTCCGGCCCTCGAACCCATGCGCAGTGACGGAGCCCTAATCCCACTCCAAGCCCCCAGCGCAGAGGCCCCCCCAGCTGGCGCCGTGGGAGCATTTTTAGGAGACCCCAGGCACGAGGACGCAGAAGCGGGGCCCGCAGGCCGCCACACCCGGTCCTGCTCCGGGCGCCCGGTCAGCGGGGCGGTCGCATGCGTCCTCACCCCGTCCACGCCCGTCCACGCCGCCCTGGTGTCGGGCGCCGCCTCCTCGCTGACGCCAGCGGACTCGCGCAGGGTCCTGGAGGGTGAGAAGCCGGAGAGACGTCCCCAACCCGCGACAGGCTGGGGGTAAGACAGGGCCCCGCTGGGGTTCCCGCCACGATTTCGCGATCGGGACCACGCCCCCTGTGACGGGCTCGGCGCCCCGCCCCAGGACCGTCACCTGACCGCGCGCAGCCAATCAGTATTCCAGCCGCTGAAGTGTGGGGATTGGCCCGCAGTGCGCAGCTCACCCAATCCGGACGCGCCCCGGCCTCGCGACCCCGCTTCCCCTCGCCAAGCGCAAGCTGACAGTTCGGGCTTCAGGGGTGGGCGGGTGTGGACTGCTCCTGGGCCGGATAAACGGGAGCGGGGTCGCGGCGGGACCGGGATGGAGGCGACCGCGGCACCGAGCAGGCATGCACGGGGGCGTGTGGCGAGTCGGCCCGGCGGCGGCGAAGAGAAGAGCCCGCCAGAGAGGTGCGCGCTGAGAGGGAAAGGCGAGGGAAACCGCCAGCCCCCTCCTCCGGGAAGCTCTCCAGGCGCCGCGGTGCGAGGAGTTGGCGCGTCCGGCCCAGGGAGGTTATGGAGAGGGGGGCGCGCTGGTCACTCGCGGGGAGGAGCCCCACGCGGGGAGGCCTAGATTAGGGGTGAGAGCTGGAGGACGAGCTCCTGCGAGGCGTGGTCCGGGAGGAACCCGGGGGGAGGGGAGACGGTGCGCTGGAGCCCGAGCGGCGTCCTGGAGTCGGCCGCCCCGGCCTGGGCGCGCTCCGCACGCGGGAGCGGAAACGGCCGTTTCTCAGGCCCCGAGCGAGCGCACTCGGAACGAGCCTGCGGACCCGCGGCCGGCGGGAGGCGGAAGGCGGGTCGCGTGCGCCTGGGGCGGCGCTCGTGGAGCAGCCGGCGGCGCGTGGCCCAGGACGCACTTGGGTGTACTTATTCTGAGGGTGCGGCGGGTCTTGGAGCTTGGAGCAGGGGAGCGATGCAGTTTAGGCATGCTGTATCCTGGCTGCTTTGTGGAGAGGAGGGACGGGCGTGGGCAGGGGAGGAAGCAAGGGAAGCGGTTGGTCTCTGTAGTCATCTAGGGGGAGGGGGCGGCACAAGGGAGTGGACTGAGGCGAAACCCGCCGGACCTGCTGCCTGGGCTGGGGACGGCGGGGTCAGGAGGATGCCTCCCAGGCCCTGGCCGGGGCGCGCAGGGCGACGCCCACCGGGGTCTTCAGCCTGCCGGCACCCAATCTTTGCCCTCCAGTTCAGGAACGTGTTAAGTACTTTTTGTTTGGGCGATCCTCTTTCCCTAAACATGAGGGGTAAATCAGACCAGCTCTTTCACTAGTCGTTCTACTCGGGCGGGGACGGAGCAGATGGCAGCTGGGAGGATGCCCCCAGGGAGACGGAGTGGAGCGGAGATTCAGGTGCCTTTTACCTGTGGTTATGACACGCATGGAGTTCAGCTTGTCCATAACGCTGGTAGCACTTGAAGGAAGGAGCAAGTAATGGAGCAGAGTCATCTCCAAAGTACTCCTCTGCAGCTCACGCCATGAAGCAGCCAGGCGGCAGGTACTCTGGGACACTTACGGGACGTGGGAGTCCGCGGGGGCGCCTGCAGCTTCACGCACCGCAGGACTGGGAGTGTCCTGATGCTGGGACATCCAAGGATGGCTGGTCAGACCGCCCAAAGCCCTGCACCTGTCAGGTGACTCTGAACAGTTTATAGGCAGGATACTGCATTAAAACATTCATGGTCCAAAACAAACAAACCAGGCTGTCAGACCGGTGGTTATTAGGAGGAGCTGTAAACGCACCGTCTTGCCGGCTGTGGGTTTGGGCCTGACTTGTGTTGGTGGGAAAAGAAACAGCCTGGTTGTGCCACAGCCGGAGCTGCCATGTCGAGACCAGGTCTGACCATGCTCCCACATACCTTCCAGGTGTTCCCACCTCTCGTGGTGCATTAAGCACTTGCTCTTGCTGTAAGAGGAGAACAACTGATTTTTTAAGCATTGTCGGCTTTACAAAAAGTAGACATAATGATGAAAAGCCACCGGAGCCAGTCAAACCTTAAATCAAGACTATTGAGAAGAAAGAACTGTCTGAGTTGATACTCGAATTTCAGGAGCACATCACTCAAGCCCCTAAACCAGCAGAATCAATAAAGAGACCAACCCCCGACAAACCAACGACAAAGTTGGAATTAAAAGTGTCCGCCTCCTGCCGGGCCAAGGTGGCTCAGTGATTGTCGACCAATGAACCGGGAGGTGGTGGTTCCATTCCTTCAGGACACATGCCCAAGTTGTGGGCTCGATCCCCAGTGGGGGGCATGCAGGAGGCAGCTGATCGATGGTTCTAACTATTCCTCTCCCTTCTCTGTAAAAATTCAATAAAATACATTTTTTTTAAAAAAGCTATTACCCCCCCCAAGAGTTGGGGGAGGGGGTAATAGATCAACCAAAGGACTTTTATGCATGCATTTAAGCATAACCAATGGACACAAAACACTGGGGGGTGGGAGAGGCTGAGGGAAGGGCAAAGGGGAAAAAAGATATATGTACTAATCTTTGTAATACTTTATGTAATAAAAAAATTTTTTAAAATTTAAAAAAGCTAAAACAAAGTAACTGTTTAGCCATGATTAATAATTGTGTTTGAAACTTTGTGTGGGTTGGTTTAAATACTGTTGTTGATTTGAAAGTCAGGTAAAATAATTTCTAGTATCAGGCCGGATTACCTAACGTATACAGTTATGAAAATTTCTGAGGGATTTTGATATTAGTAAGAAGATACACAGATAAATGTTACTGCTGAAGGTCTTTCTGAGAATGGCCCTTTCTGTGACATTTACTTCGCCATCTTATAAACGGGGCCCCTGCTGTGTCCGGCCGTTGTTCTCAGTGCTGGCCACCACGGGCGGGCGAGGATAACTGGCAGAGCCCTTGCAGCTGATACCCTGTTACTCTCCATTGATGCAGGCAGGAAACAAGGGACAGGTCTAGGGAGAAACCGCTGGGAAGGAGGGGTGCATGTCTGCTGAGAGCCTCCTTATATGGTCAAGTTAGAGCAAAGATCAAAAACAGTAAGGCAGGGGGCAATGGTCGTTCTAGGCAAAGAAACCCAAAAGTTCAAGGGAGAGAGCAGCAGGCCTGCCCCGGGATAGACCTGCCCCTGAGGGAGATGAAGAGGGAGAGTGGGAAGAATGGGTGCAGGCTCACCCCCAGCCTCAGCCTTCACAGGAAACTGGTGAAGTTACAAAAGCAAGCGGGAAGGAAGGGTCTTCAGGACGTGCGCTCCCTAGGCTGGCACGGGCCTGTCCTTTATAGCAGTGTGGGCAGTCCGGGCCCTGCGGACCCCCAGTCCTACTCAGGTGGGAAGAAGTATAGGTTGAGGGCTCGCTTCCCTTGCTTTATTTGCTCCTGTTGATGTGATAGGCCTGGTGCACCTGTAATCCAACATCCCATCTCCTTTTCTTTCCTCCAGGAGGGTTTACATGGACTATAACGCAACCACCCCCTTGGAGCCAGAGGTTGTCCAGGCTGTGACCGAGGCCATGCGGGAAGCCTGGGGAAATCCCAGCAGCCCTTACCTGGCAGGTAATTCTAGGAGATGCGCACAGATGGCAGATATGGGGCAGAGGCATCAGAGAAATGACACCACACGGGAGCGCTTGGTTTTGAATAGATTTTCTGTGAACTGCAAGTCCAGCTGTAATTCTTGGCAGGTTTTTTTTCGAGAAGTCCAACTTGGTATATGGACCCTTGTTGCTACCACAATCTTTAATCTTTAACATACATTCCTGTTTCCCTTTCTCAGATGAACAAGATATCTTATTAACACTTATAACTGTATCTAAAGCCCTTTCACGTATCTGTCTCATTTGATCCTTATAACGTTTGCAAAATAGATCTTTTAAATCATCAGGATCGAATATAATCCTGGCCTTTTAAAAAACACAAAATTACTTCTAAATTCTTTAATTATAAATATTCTTATTTCTTATTTAGTTTCAATGTAGAATAGTGATTTTCAACCTTTTTCATCTAATGGCACATATAAACTAATTATTAAAATTCTGCAGTACACCAAAAAATGTGTTTTTTACCCATCTAAAAAAAAATGTAGGTATAATTTTGATTGAATTACAAAAATAATAGTAATTAACTACCCTTTTTACTCTAAAGTGCCTTTTTAAAAAATCAGGTGCCTATACTTGTATATAAGGATTTCTGGTACCAAGAATTAACCAATCAGCTGCAGCCTTAGTATGTGTTGTGACCAGTAAGATGCAACTGTGTTAAATGACCTATATATTCATGGTTCAAGACAGGGCGTTCACACTGGACGGCTACTGCTGTGTTGGCTGTTGTCATTTTTTTTATTTGACAATCTAAGGGTAAAGAGGTCAGTGCCCCTGATTAAATAGTCAGGTATTGCACATTTAAAAACCTCTTGCAGCACGCTGGTTGAAAATCGCTGATGTAGAGCATTAAATTGGAGGTTTTGGAAAACAACTTAAAATCACTAGTTCTGTAGCAGAGTTACATGACATTTCTCAGCTGGTGAGCATAATCGTGCCTTTCTGATCTAATGTTTATTGGGGATAATAAAGATAAACTATCTTAACTGAATTACGGTGACCAAAGATAACATTCAAACAGACCACTGCCCTGGGCTTTGTAATACTTGGGTACAATTTTGCAAGCTGCAGTGGACTTCTTATCCATTTACTTTCATAATTCCATAGCAACTTAATAGGAAAGCATTTTCAAAAGCCAGTACTAGTCATTTGTTAGCATATTTGTTGGTTTATTTGGCACATGTGTCTGGCTAGACTGGACAGGTCCTTGTCCCTAATCTTTCCTCTAGTAAAATTGAGCTTTGTGATACATTAAATGTGAGAATATGGAGAACAGTTAAATGCCAGTAAAAAGCAATTAATATGAAGAAGTTTGGGAATAAACCCTCCAGGAGAGATGATGTTCTTGGCCCAGTGAAGGTTGTCAGTGGGTTTTCAGCCCTTGTCTCCACAAATTAAGAGCCATAATTAAAAAATGCATCGCAGTTCACTTTCTGTTGATACTCAGAAATTCAAAAATACAAAGGAAAGTCACCTTTATGATAGAATGATTTAATTACTGGGTTGGCAGTTCCCCCAGGGCCTGTTCAGTGGCATCTTCCGACATTCTTGAGGCCGGCCTGGCCTCACATTAGAGACTTAGACTCATCTCCAAGGACCCAAGTCCTGCTTTCTGACACATAAATCAGACTTCTGTGAGCATTTTAACTTCGTTGTTCATTCAGCATGCTTCACCCGTGCTTGCTCTGTGCCTGGTGGATACAGCAGCAAACAAAACAGTCCCTGCCCTCATGAGGCTTCCATTCTAGTGAGGGAGGCAGACCATGAACAGACAAATGCAAATGGGCTAGGTGAACACGCTGTGGGCCCTGTGAGACAGGATGGTTCTGGGCCCTGCTGGGTGGGGAGGAGGGTGCTGCCTTAGTGCAGGATGGCCGGATCTCTGATGGTATGGCATTTGCACAGAGAGGAACAGGACGCACTGCAGCTACAGGGAGTATACAGGTGACAGGAGGGGTGTGGGTAGGTGGGCATGGGGGTCCCAGAGACAGTGCCACATAGGGCTGTGGATGCCACTGTGTGGGCCTGACTCATACTGACTGAGATGGCGAGTTTTGAGTAGAGAAGTGACAGTGTTAACACAACTGATAGCTCAATTTTGAAAATGAAATGTATTTTAATAAACACTGCCTTTGTGGGATTTCATTTTGGGGGACACTATATATCTGTTCAAGTTTTGTTGGTTTATTTGTTTGTTTTTCCCAATAGGACTGAATAGTCAAAAAAGTCTGGAGACTGCTGGTCCATAGACTACTTAAGTAAGAATGATCATGGCGATTTTTAGAATTCTCATCCTGGAGCTTCCTTTCTGTGCCTCCTGACGTTTGGTCCTGGTTTCCTGGGAACCAGTGAACCTGGGAGGCAGCGGGGCTGCATGGCCCTGTTTGAAAGCACGTGCTTCTCTGAGGCAGGGACCTCCTAGTTACCTGGGAGCCTGCACTGTGAGGTAGGGCATTGGATTTTGTGCTGAGGGTTCATGAGTTCTAGTTCTGCTTATTTTTGTTGTTTTGCAGCGTGATCTTAGGCCTTCCCACCCTTTCACTCTCCTGTCTGGATGAGTGGGAGGCAAAGTGATGGCCACAGCCTCCCTGGCCTCTAGTGTCCTGTAAGATGAAAAGCATGTCGCAGGGGATTTCAGTTCCCAGGCTTCCTCCCATGTTTATTTCTGGCCCTCACTAGCTTCCTGGGACCTCAGTGGTGGTCCCTGACTCACTGATGCCTCACTGCTGCCCGTGCACCGGGTTATTTCCAGGTGTTACACGTTATTGTGATTACACGGGTAGGACACGTCTCATTTCAGTTACCCACTCAGACCTCTCGCTCCTTCGTGGCTAGTCATTCTTTAAACGTGTCAGTGATAAAGTGACGTTAATGAATGTCCACTTTGGTCCCTCAAGGTAGGAAGGCCAAGGATATCATTGATGCAGCTCGGGAAAACCTTGCGAAAATGGTAGGCGGGAAGGCTCAAGACATCATCTTCACCTCCGGGGGCACTGAGGTAAGGTTTCTAACGTCTCATCTTTCAGCTGAAGTTTTTTTGTTTTTTAAAAATATGTTTTTATTGATTTCAGAGAGAGGAAGAGGCAGGGAGAGAGAGAAACATCAGTGATGAGAGAGAATCATCCATCCGCTGCCTCCCACACGCCCCCTGCTGGGAATCAAGCCCGCCAAGCTGGGCATGTGCCCCAACCAGGAATCCAGGTATTTCAGCTGTGGTTTTAACAAGAAACAGAAGAGTGCCCAGCTGGTGTGACTCAGTGGTTGAACATCAGCCTGTGAACCAGGAGGTCACCCGTTCAATTCCCGGTCAGGGCACAAGCCTACCCCTACTTCCCTGCTGTCCATTTGTTTCTCCAGGAGACCAACACTGTTAGCTTTGTGTCCTCCAGAGAGAATCTGTGGGTAAAATGCAGATAGATACGTGGATTTATATAGTCTTTCCTCCCTCCTTTGTACCTGTTCAGGGATTTTCGTCACATACAAGCAAATGAGTGTATTTCACCCTTTCTGCCTAGTTTGTGGGATACTATGCATAACATCAGCTACCTCTTCACGGGTAGCACGTGTGTTGCTCTCTTGGTATCAGCTGCAGAGCGTTCCCTTGGTGTTTTTACATCTGCTCGTGTTCCATTGAATAATGTTGCATAATTTATTTAACAAGTCCGGTTATTGATACACATGGACGGGCTCCCCAGCTTTCACTGTTACAGACAGCACTGTAGTAAATAGTCTTTTACATCCATCATCTTGCTTCTGTGCAAGTGCAGCTGTCAGACCAAGTCCATGGCAGACTGACTCCCTGAGTCAGAGTTTCCTGGTGGAGATGCCAGAGGGCCCTGAGCAGAGGAGCTGGCTCATTCTCCACCAGCAAGGGCCGGGGAAAATAGTCTTTTCTGACAGATTTTTAAGTTTTAAAAGTGCACAAGTTGCTTGTGCAGACATAATCACGTGAAGCAGATATTATTGACCAGAAATGAGTTCTGAGGTTTTTGAAAGTTTAAAACCCTCAAATCTTTGCAGTTGGGCCTTTCAAAGGGCACAGCTCAGGAATTGACTTTTTCTTTCTGACTTAAATGTTAGCCACAAGGAAATTCCAATGGGAGAGGTTGCTGTCCCCACTCTCCCCTCAGGACAGTTTCTGTAAGTGGTTGTTTGCATGTCTCTGCAGTCTAATAATTTGGTGATCCACTCCGTGGTGAGGCATTTCCAAACCATCCACACCTCAAAGGGGGACACAGCCAAGTGGCATAGCCCAGTGGAGGGGGCCACACCCCATATCGTCACCTGCAGTGTGGAGCACGACTCCATCCGTCTCCCTCTGGAGCACATGGTGGAGGAGCAAGTGGCCGGTGAGTACCCAGCCTAGACTGCAGCAGGGACAGCTCTGCTGACCCGACTGGCTGATTCAGAGGGAAGGGGCACCGGGGACATGGTGAGCCATCACCCTCCTGCGCTCGGGCTTCCTGGCTGTCCTCATGTAGGGAACACGGCCTGTCCCTCCATGCTACCACCTGGGTGTCACTAGATGCCATAAGGTTTTCCCTTAAAGTGACAATCGGGTGTATGCAGGTGATGTTTCAGACTCCTGTATACAATAAATTTTTAAATAACATGTCTATAAAATGCTAAATGGTGCTTTTCATTGTTTGATTTTAATAAATGAAATTTTGGCTTCCACTCCTCTGATATGAAGAAGGATCAAATAAGCATCCCCTTCAGGGGGTCAGAATAAGGGGCTCTCAATAAGGCTGGGGCTGGGTGGCCTGGCCTCCCCCAGAGCAGTGCCAGGCTGTCCCAGAGATGAGTCCGGCTTAGCCTGCAGTGACGATGGCCCTGTCATTATCTCACAGAAGGAAGTGGTCCTTCTTTCACTTTTCCTGTGATACCTGGTTAAGACCACTGACTTGAAAATGTAAGAGCCTTCCCCCACTCAACCCCTCCCCCCCCCAACCCAAGGCAGCCATGGTTAACAGTCTCCTTTACATAAGAAATGATTTCTTCTTGGTGTCAGCTCTCCTATTGAATCTGCTTGGAAACTTGACTGCGGATCTGGGAAAGCAGTTCTATTCCAGAGATGAAGGGCTGTAACAGAACTGCTGGGGTAGACCAGGAAGCCTTTGCGTTGGTTTTGCTGTGTGAAGACTGGAAAGGTTTTCCTTCTTCTGGTCTTACCTGAATACACCAGTTTAATTAAGGGGGTAGAGGAAGGAAGGTCAGGTCTAACCTTCCTATTAGGTTGCAGTTCCTCATATCCCTGCTGCCTTTTTTCTGTTTTACACAGGGAAGGGCAACTTAGTATACATTGTCATCAGTTACTGTGGCCTTTACCCTCTTATCTAAAGTTACACAAATGTTTACAAAGTGTAAACATGCTCGTGATAGAAACAGTTGACACTATAGAAAGGTGTAAAGTACAACTAAAGTGGCCCCCAGTCCTGTCCTGCTCAAGCCGATGGGGAGTTTCTCCTGTGATTCACATTTCACTTTAATTACTTCCAACGACATAATCACTTATAAACATAATCTCCATTTCAGCTCAAGCATCTGATTGCTGATACCCCCACCCCCATATAAAATGATGATTTTGACTGTTTCATATCCCCTCCACCTCTCCCAATTGCTTTTTTTACATATGTATATGTATATTCATTTCAGAAAGGAAAAGAGAGAGAGAGAGAGACAGAGCAACACCAATGATGAGAGAGAATCATTAATCAGCAGCCTCCTGCAAGCCCACACTGGGATTGAGCCCACAACCAGTCACGTGCCCTGACAGGGAATTGAACTGTGACTTCCTAGTTCATAGGTCGATGCTCAACCACTGAGCATGACAGCCAGGCCAATTGCCTTCTTTATAAACCAGCTTTATGGAGGTGTCATTCACATGCTGTCGAGGCCCTCAGCCCAAGTACCCACTAACCTGCATTCTGTCTCTAGAGGCTCCCTGACCTGGACTTTCATAGAAATGGAATCATGGAATAATATGTGGTCTTTTGTGCCTGGCTTCCCTCAGCATAATGTTTTCAGGTTCATCTACGTGGTAGCATGTGCCAGCACTTAATTCCTTTATGTGGATGAGTAAATCTCATTTTATTCATCCATTCACCAGTTAAAGAATGTTTCTCATTATGATAATGCCAGTATGAGCATTTATGTGTTTGTGGGCTCCTTTTCATTCTCTTGGGTTTGTACCTAGGAGTGGGACAGCTGGGTCTCTGCTATCTGTGTTTATCCTTAACCTTTGTTTTCAAAGTAGCTGCACCATTTTGCATTCTCGCCAATAGTTTCAAGGGTTCCAATTTCTCTATATTCTCACCAACATTTGTTGCTGTCTATATTTTTTATTTATTTATTTGCTTTTACTTACTTTTGAGAGAGAGGACGGGAGAGGGAGAGGCGGAAACATAGATGTAAGAGCAAAATATCAATTGGCTGCCTCCCGCACACCCCCACTGGGGATCGAGCCCGCAACCCAGGCGTGTGCCCTAAACAGGAATCGAACTGGCCACCTTTCAGTGCACAGGACCGTGCCCAACCAACTAAGCCACGTAGCAAGGGCTTTATTCTTTACCAGAGGCCCGATGCACGAAATTTGTGCAAAAGTAGGCCTTCCTTTCCACAGCTGTGGGCACCAGCTTCCCTCCAGCACCCAGGCCCTGGGCTTCCCTCACAGCCCCAGCTTTATTATTATATATTATAGCCATCTTAGTGTGAAGTGGAATCTCGTTGTGGTTTTGACTTGCATTTCCCTGTGGCTATTGCTGTTGAGCATCTTCTTCACGAAAAGTCAGTCCTGGCCAGGTTGCCCTCCCTTTGCCTCCTGTGCATGTCCTGTAGTGGATGTGTGAGTTCTTCCCCTTCTCTTGGCCCCTCCCTGTCCTGGAGCCCCTGGGCCTGCCCCTCCTGTCTTGGGCATATGGTGCCACCCACTTACTGGGTGGAAGGCAGGGGTACTCAGACACCAGAACCAGTGCTCTGCCTGCCTCAGTCATCAGCCCCGCCCAGCTCTGCGCTGTGCACCCTGAACTTGGATGGTCACTGGGTCCATTCATACATTAATGTTCTGAGTTTGCTTATCCTATTCCTATTAGTCTAATGCCGTTGTCTTTCTGTTTTCTTCCTGGGGATTCCTCAACATCCCTTACCCTTACTTAGAAATATGTCTGTTCTCTTGTTTCTGAGGGACCTTGAGGGGCAAAAGGGTGTGTTGGTCTTTTGTTTTGTTTTTATAATCAGTATTATATTCTAAATGTCCAGATGGCCCAAGTTCTTTTGAAATACATTGCGACAGAGAACAGGTGAGTTAGCATAGCCTTGGGACAGTGCTATAAACGCCTCCTGTTGTCCCCTCCACCTGAATGCCAGTGTTTCTGAGCCTCTTTTCTGACGTGGGTGGGGAAATCACTTCCCAGATTCCCAGATCAGTGGCCGCCTCTACCTGAGGCCAGCTCAGCTGCTTTAGCAAAGACACTACGTCTGGAAGAGCAGCCTTAAATAGGGCTTATAACTGATTGAAGTGTAGGGTCTACTCTCCTCTTCCACGGTCATGGTTTTTGTAAGGGTCAGACTGATGAATTAGATATGGACATAACAGGGGCCCTCATCCTTGCCTGTGTCAGGCCCTGAAAGGTGGCAGTGAGCGCCCTCGCTCCCTGTGACGCAGCCTTGGTTGGATTTTCTGTCTCGGCTGCGGGGCGCCCGGGCCGTGTCGGAGGCTTCCACGCGTTTTCCCCACTACACGCGCTCTCACCCCAGACACCAATGCACCCGCTACTGAGTGTTTCCAGGTGTGCTCATGTTTGTGTTTGCTCTTGAACCCAAACCCTCTATTTAGTCACCCCACTGTTTTCCCTGTGCAGTGAGTGCCGGGAATGAGCGCTGGCTCAGCGCTGAGTGCGTGGAGGTCAAGTCCGTGGGTCCCTGAGACGCAGAAAGGAGAGCCTTCCACAAAGTGAGCCCACCAACTGAAGCTTCAATAAGGAAGCGTTCAAGTCGATCATTTCTGGTGGGACGACAATTCCTTCTTTATAGCTTTCAGAATGTTTACAATAAATTACGTTTGTCATCATGGAAAATGCGTTTGTGGGGCTGTATCACAGTGAACTGAAAAGGGAGGTTCTTAACCTCGGGACTTATGTTTTATGCTCAGCGGTCACCTTCGTCCCCGTGTCCACGGTGAACGGGCGGGCAGAGGCTGACGATGTCCTGGCGGCCGTCCGCCCGGCCACGTGCCTTGTAACCATCATGCTGGCGAATAACGAGACCGGCGTCGTCATGGTGAGTCGTTCTTTCCTTTCACACAGACCCGGTGGGAAGGGGCGGTCAGCCCTGCTGGTCCATTCATCCCCAGCCGGCCTCTTCCTCTGCTCTCAAGTCTGTAGTGTTTTGGCCTGTCCCTGTTAGTGTCTCCTTACTTCTTTCATTCAGTTTTCATCAAATCCAAGCAACACACCCGCTCTCGATTTTCCCCTCTTCAGCCCATCCCTGAGATCAGCCGGCGAGTTAAAGCCCTGAACCAGGAGCGGGCGGCTTCCGGGCTGCCTGCCGTTCTCCTGCACACGGACGCCGCGCAGGCCTTGGGGAAGAGGCGCGTGGATGTGGAGGACCTGGGCGTGGACTTCCTGACAATCGTGGGGCACAAGGTGCGCACGCAGAGGCCTGCTTCCCTCCTGGGGAAACGTGGCTCCATGACCTGGGCACCTGAGGGCCCACTGAGAGCTGGGCTGTGGGACGCAGTGACAGCAACTCCCGCTCAGAGGAGCTTACAGAAGGGCCAGCGACAGCTAGCGTGTCATTTGACGAGTGCCGTGGCTGGGATAATGGGGCACCCAACGCATAGGGGCAGGAGGGGCCAGCTAGGCAAGGCTGTGGGAGGGCTCCGAGGGCTCAGGTGAGGTAGACGCAGGTGGGTTAGCCAGATGGTGTGTGTCCTCTGCAGCAGGGAGTGTCAGCAGACCCTCGTCAGCCCACTCAATCCTCCTCGCAAGGACGGTGATGCGGGCTTCAAGAAAGTGTTGCTTTCGCGTGGTTTAAAGTGAGGCTCTTGAAAGTAAAGGTTTAATTTAGTGACGCAGCTTTAAGGCAGAGCGGGGGCCTGGCTCACTGTGCAGAGCTTGGAATGCAGTGGACCTGGGCCTCCAGTGCGTGGTTCTGCAGCTCAGGGTTTGCTGGGCTCCAGAGGCCGAGCGGCTGGCCTGGCACCACGGCACCTAAAGCTCTTGTGTGATTTCTGTGTGAAAACATGGACTCACACCCAGAAGTAGCCCTTGGTGATCTCTAGTTCCAGCCCTGTCCTTTCACAAATGCGACCATATGGGGTGGGTGGGGGGAGGGGTCCATCACCACACAGCTGGGACCCGAGTCCAGCCTGCCCGCCTCCCGAAGGCTTCTGTGACTCCAGTGTGTGCGGAGCGGTGACGAGGCACAGCTGTGGGTCTGCACGTTGCAGTGTCTCTGTGCCTCTTAGCAGTCAGTGTCTGTCCTGGGAAGGTCCTTGCCTATAATGACTGCCTTCTTTCAGTTCTATGGCCCCAGGATCGGAGCACTTTACGTCCGAGGGCTCGGAGAACTGACCCCTCTGTACCCCATGCTGTTCGGAGGCGGACAAGAACGGAATTTCAGGCCGGGGTAAGGTGGAGGTTAGTGAGGCTCTGGCTGCAGGCTGGGGTGTGCCCCCAGGGCCGGCTCGCTCTGTCTCCAGCTGCACAGGGACCGCACAACCCCCTCACTGCTGAGCCACCCTGCTCTCCCTCCTAGCCCCCACTCAGCACTCATAGACCCGCAGGCTTTTGGAAATGAAGGACATGTCTGTTTCTTCAAAGCGTTAGTGCCTTACCCTGGCCAGCATCGCTCAGTGGTTGGGGCATCAGCCCGCACACCAAAGGGTTGCAGGTTCGATTCCCAGTCAAGGGCATGTATTTGGCTTTCAGGTTTGATCCCTGGCCCCAATCGATGTGTCTCTCTCTCCTGCCCCCTCCCACTGTCTCTAAAAAAAATCAGTGGATAAAAATATCCTCAGGTCAGGATTAACCAAAAAAAGCACCAGTTCCCCTTGTCACTCTGGCCCCGCTGACCCAGTGGCTGCTGTTCTGCCTGCCAGTGAGCAGCGCGCAAACCCTGGCTCCTTCCTGCTGCTCCTGTGTCCCCGAGACGCACAGGCTGTTTCAGCCAGGGAGCGAGGTGGGCCAGGCAGCAGCTCGAGAAGAGTTTTCAATAGCTGCCAACACGGAGACAACAAAGGTGTTGGAATTATCCAGCAAAGACTGTAGATCAGACACAGTGAAAACACGCCAGGGAGACTGAGCAGAGGATAGAGGAAGTCTCAGCAAAGAAAAAGATGTAACGAAGTGGAGACTTTAGACCAAAACTATAATAATGAAAATAAAAATTCATCTGATGGGCTCATCAGCAGAATGGAGGGATAGAGAAAGGAATCAGTGAACCTTGAAAGATAGAAGAATAAATAGAATTATCCAATCCAAACAACAGAAAAGAAATTGAACGGAGTCTCAGGGACCTGTGTGACTATAACAAAGGATCCCAGTGCATTTCTGTGAAGTCCCATGAGAGTAGCAAGGGGGAGGCTGAAAAGCATTTGAAATAATGACTGAAAAATTCCCAAGTTTGGCAAGAGACATAGCTTGCAGATTTAGGAAACTGAACAAATCCCAAACAGGACATACTGAAAGAAATCCGTGTCACAATATATTGTTATGCTTCTGAAAATGAAAGACAAAGAAACATCTTAAAATTGGCCAGAGCAAAACTGACACCTTCCCTAGAGGGGAAAATTAGTTTCAGTGACAGTGTTTCCCACCAGTAGCCACGAGGCCAGGAGGAAATGACTGCGCATTTGGCAGGTGCTCAGAGCTGTTGGCCGGAATCCTGCCCAGCACACCTGTCCCACAGGACCAGAGGGGAAGTCAGGATGTTCTCAGATGAAGGAAAGCTGGTAGAATTTGCCTCTGGACGCCTGTGCTAAAGACTCATGGCATTCTCTAAGCAGAAGGGACACAGTGAGAAGGAACCTTGGGACATTGGAAAGAAAGAGCTTGTGTTCTCTGCACTGGGAGTGAACATACGGGCAGCCAAGCAAAAGCTACAATACCATTTGCAATCACTCAAAATACTCAGATGTAAATGTAACACCATCTGTACTGGACATGCATGCTGAAAACAGCCTGGTGCTAGTGAAAGAAGTCAAAATGGAAGTACATGGAGCCATGCACCATGGTCATGGGTCAAAAGACTCAATATAGTAAAGATGTCTGATCTCCCAAATTCATATACAATTCCTGTCTATCAAATC
Organism: Murina feae; assembly: GCA_004026665.1. Classification (NCBI taxonomy): domain Eukaryota; kingdom Metazoa; phylum Chordata; class Mammalia; order Chiroptera; family Vespertilionidae; genus Murina; species Murina feae. The sequence goes on along the minus strand of PVJC01004009.1, from coordinate 31,124 downwards.
CCAGCGAGGAGACCATTGGAACAAAATAGACACAACCAGACATACGCCCCATGGCTTTTGGCAAAGATGGGAAAGCAGTTCTGTGGGCGACAGACAGCCCACCCTCGCCTGGAGCTGCGGTAATGGCCGTCCAAGGCCAGCAGCACGCCTCCACCGTCCCACGCCTTACCCAGCATGACGTAAAATGTAAAGCTGACAATTTTGGGGGGAAACAAAAACGGAAAAAAATGTCTGGGCCTAGGACTTGGCAACGCCTTCTCTACCCCAAGCCTCTAGTGACGGTTCATCCCATCCATGGTGGGGAGGTGTCGCTGAGCCTCAGCAGAGGGAACAGTGAGGAAGAGCTCTCAGACCCCCGCCCATTGCAGTGGGGACCACAGAGGGGGCTGTGGGTCTGCAGCCGGAGGATGGTGGCTGCCCTGGTTCAGACAGAACTGTCACCAAGGACCTGGTGCAGGAACCAGGAGCCTGTCACTGCTGCTGGGCAGGCAGTAGCCTACAGGAGGGGGAGGGTTTGGGGCCTGTGTGGCACGTGTTTAGAAAGAGTGTTGGTGTGATTTTTGTCTTAGTTTGAACACATGACTCTCACATAAACGGGATTACTTCCTGGGACATTTGTCAGTTGCTTTGCATAGAAATAGGATTGACTCCATGTTTTACAGGACAGAGAACACCCCAATGATTGCCGGCCTCGGGAAGGTAAGCCTGTGATGCTGGGCAGGTGACGGGAAACAGCCTTCCTCCTGTGTCCTCCTCTCACGCGACTGCCACACTCGGTGCACTCTGACCCCAGCGGTTCTCTGTGACCCCCGCTGGCTGTCCTGAGTGTGACTCAGTTCTGACACCGCCTAGAGGTAGCTCAGTCCACAGACTGGGGCTCAATTCCAGGAGAACCCACACTTCAGACTCTGGTCCCAAATCCAGGTTGTCACCCGGGTGTCTGACCAATGGACTGTAAATTGGAGGTTCCCCGTACCGCCCCTCCCCCCCACCCCCATTCAATTATTTTGCCTGGGCTCCCAGAACTCAGATCCCTGGTTTCTCATAAAAGGATGTATGTGGTGAAGGATGCAGGGGACGCTCCCAGTGGGAGAGATGCAGAGGAAGGCCAGGGCTTCCACGCCCTCTGGGGGCCACCCCCAGCACCCCACGTGTCTACCCACCCTGAAGCTCTCCTAACCCCGTACTCTTGGGTTTTTATGCGCCTCAATGGGTCTTTAACTCCCTTTCCAGCCAGTCCTCTCTGGAATCTAGGAGGTGCCCTTGATCTTGCTCTTATCCCCATGCCTGAGGCAGCAGCCAGTCTTGTCTGTCATCACCACGGTAATAGTGAGGATGTGCCTCTTGTCAGTTTCCATGGCCACCGCCACTAGACCAGTCATCCCCATCCCTTGCTAACACCTGCCAGCCTCTTCCCTTCTCCACACACGGAGTGGTGAGTTACCACGCAGGTCAGAGCCCCCTCCCAGAGTCCTTTGCCCTGTGACTTAGGCTCAGGTTCAGCCTGTCACAGGGCCTTGGTCCCTGATGTCGCTCACTCTACTCCGGGCGCACTCACCCTTCCCTGGCCTTAGACCTTGGTACTGCCCCTTCCCGATTCTGTGTGCCATCACCATGCCCCTGCCCACCTGTCCCCATGTCTGTGTCCATCCCTCCTCTGGAACAGTAGGATGTGCTGTGAGGGCTGACATTCTTCCTGCCCTATGGGCTGCGGCAGCTCTGGTGCGTGGCAGTTTCAGGAGGTGCCCAGTCAAGTAAATTCCTGTGAATCAAGTGCAGTGACACTCCAGGCACTTACCTCAACCGCCAGTCAGCCCACAAGTACTGTCTGCTGCTGCAGCTACAAGCAGTGTGAGGAAATGCCCTGTCACTCACCAGCAATCATCCCTCTGCTCTGTAAAGCTTTGTGGTCCTTTGCTTTACAATAAGTGGGCGCCATCCGTGTCCCTAGGCTGCTGAGCTGGTGGCAGAGAACTGCGAGGCTTACGAGGCCCACATGAGGGACGTCCGCGACTACCTGGAGGAGAGGCTGGTGGTGAGCGCCCCATCAGCCCCAGGGGAGCGGGTGTCTTTTGGGCCTCATCTCCTTCCAGTGAGCAATGAGGATGGGGACTCAGCCCCAGGAGTAGGTCATGAGACAGAGCCAGAGTCAGCCCCAAGGGGGGACCCCAGCAATGGGTGGTTTTCCAGACTCAAGACAGAGACGCACAGAAATGGTGCCTTTGGTGATCCGTGTGGAAGGTTCATGTGTGTAGGGAATTTATCTCCTGTTGGCTTTGCTTCCATAGCCAGTCAAGGTGGGTGCTTCCCAGTGAGAATTATTTGATGTGTTGAGGTTGAGGTTTTGTTTCCCAGGAAAGTCTAAAGGTCAAGCAGGTGGTTGGGGGTGGGGGTAGGGAGGGACTTTGAAGCTGTCACTGAACAACTGAACATTTCATCGATCTTCAGGCTGAATTCGGTAAGAAGAAAATCCATCTGAACAGCCAGTTTCCAGGGACTGAGCGGCTCCCCAACACATGTAACTTCTCCTTCCGGGGACCCCAGCTCCAAGGTGATGACCGTTTCCTGGTCTCCAGGGCGTGGGGCACGGGCTGGGCTGGGCTGTGGGCCGCTTGCTTAGGGCCACTTGCTTAGGGCACAGTGGCTGTCCTGTCCCAGGTGGCCTGGGCTCTTGCCATCCTGCCTCCCTGACTGCTCGGCACTCAGCAGCCTTCGTGCCCAGCTGAAACGGTTCGGGGGAAGGAGATAAAATGAACTATGTGTTAGGCTAGTTGATCCTTTTAGCCAGCAAATTTTACAAGATATTTATGAAGGCAAGGGAGAGTCGATCACCTTTAAAAACTGGCTGTGAGTAGGGAAACGTGCAAATCCAAGTGTTTCCCTGTTCTTGAGACGCTGCCCCCATTCTGGGAAAATGACTGTCCTGAGTCCCTGAGCCAGTCCAGGGGGTGACCTGTGTTTCCCTGGGAGATGGGGTGGGCCTGAGTGAGCCACAGCTACAGAGCACGTTCGCTTCTTGGGACAAGAGGTCCTTGCTGCTTTCTCGTCCTGGGTCACAGAGAACGGGCAGCATCGCGGCTGCATTAATGAGACCTTGGCTGCGCTGCGTTCTCAGCGGGATGGGCAGACAGGCGGGTGGCTACGAATCCAGGCTTGGTCACTGTGGGAAGCTATGTTCTGTCTCCTTTCCCGCTTCTCCTGGGGCAGACTATCACTGACAACCTGTGTTAATGGGAACGGACCAGAGATTCTTGTTGCTGTTGTCGTCTCCGCCTGTGGAAGAGGAGGGGGGCCTCGGGCTTCATGAAGGCAGCTGCCTAGTGTCTTACCTTTAGGAAATGTAGGTTAAGTCTAACTTATTACCAGGACAACAACTTACTAAGTGCAGCCGCTAATCAGAATCCCGGTGTCTTACTAGGCGGTGGGAAACGACATTTCTGAGGACAGTTTATGAGCAGAGCAATGCCTGCTTCTCCACAGCCGGGGAGAGGATGGTCCCCCTGCGGTTTCTCTCACATCTGCTGGGGTGGGCGAGGGGCCCCACCAGGACCCTCGGCCTCAGGGGACCTGTGCTGTGTCTCCTCAGGCTACTCGGTGCTGGCGCAGTGCAGGACGCTGCTGGCCAGCGTGGGGGCCGCGTGCCACTCGGACCATGGGGACCGGTAAGTGCTCTCCAGGACACATCACAGCTGTGCAGCCTGGTGGGACACAGAAAGTGACCCTGTGCAGGCCTCCGGGGGGCAGGGCAGGAGCTGCAGCCTGAAGCAGGCCCCAGGCTTGACCCGCAGCTCTCACAGTCTGGCAGGGGTGGGAGGGGCGGGCAGTAGGGCCAGAAGCCCTATGTGGTAACCAGACTCAAAGTCAGGAGCAGCGAGGCCGGACCAGCCTAGACCCAGAAAAGAGCTCATGGGAGTGTCCCTCACCAAGCTTTCAGGGGCCATTGCTCAGGGAATGCTCACCATGCCCCTCGGGGGATGAGCTGAGTAGCCCATTTCTAAGATGAGGAAACTAAGACAGAGTGGTCAGGCTGGCAGCTGCAGTCTGCAATCTTATCAGCCACAGAGGTGGGGGTGGAGGGAACAAGGAGGGGCTGACAGCACAGCTCAGAAGGCACAGGTGTCCCGTTTGGCCCCTGGGAGGGTGGGAAGGGAAGAGGGTAGAGGTAGGTGCCCACTGCCCTGTGGGTGGAGGTGGGGCCCTGTGGTGGTGCCTCCTGGAACAGAAGTGAGGTCACCCAGCCAGGGAGAGCTGTCACTGCCCAGCATGATCCTCCTCTCGGCTGTGACAGGGTCGGCTGCAGAGATCTCCGGCTCTGAGGCTGGGTGACGAGGTGATGAAATCACCCATTGCCTGGCCTGTGCACGATGGCCTGGATCTGGGGATTTCAGGTGCTGAAATCCAGCGGCCCACACTGCCTTGCTGTTGGGCCCCTGGCCTGTCGGTGGCCTGTGTGTGTGTGTGTGTGTGTGTGTGTGTGTGTACACATATCTGTCTGCATGTCTCTGAGCTCTGGAAACCCTGCATGTTAGGACTGGGGCTGACCATGCAGGACTTTCCAGCACAAGAGGCCCGGGGTCTGGAGAAGCAGGGAGGCTTTGGAGCTGGACCTAGAAGACGCGTGGCTGGGGGATGTCTGCCGGGGGTGGAGAGCTGGTCAAGAGCAGAGGGAGCCGGGCCCTTCCCTGTGGCTTCTCTGTGACAGCCAGTGCTGGTCTCTTGCCCCCACAGGCCATCCCCGGTGCTGCTGAGCTATGGCATCCCCTTTGATGTGGCCAGGAACGCGCTTCGGCTCAGCATGGGCCGCAGCACCACCCGGGCTGAGGTGGACCTCGTGGTGCAGGATCTGAAACAGGCCGTCGCCCGGCTGGAGGGCCAGGCCTAGTGTCGAGGCCACTTCATAGGAGGCCTCCGAGGCCTGTACCAGGGTGACCTTCCCTACAGAGTCAGAGTGGGCGTCAGCTCCCTCTGTAAGTGGGTCAGTGTGGAGCGGGTCCCCCGGGCATACAGGCCCAGGACACACACACCTGTGTGGGCCTATCGCTGTCACTGCTGCCCAGTGTCACGGGTTGAAGTGGAGACACTTTGGCTGTGCCTACACTCCCCCTAGGAAGTGAGCGCCCCCTTTGTGGAAGGTGGCATTTTTATCAGGAAGATGAAGTCCTAGTATTTATAATTGACTAGAGGCCCGGGCACGAAATTTCGTGCACTGCGGGGGAGTCCTTCAGCCTGGCCTGTGCCTTCTCACTGTCCGGGACCCCTCGCTCCTTACCACCCGCCTGCAGCGGAGCAGGAGAGGCTCCTGCCTCTGGCTGAGCGGTGCTCCCCTTATGGAGTGCACTGACCACCAGGGTGCAGCTCCTGCATTGAGCATCTGCCCCCTTGTGGTCAGTGCGCATCATAGCCACTGGTCCTTCTGCCATTCAGTCGATTTGCATATTAGAGTTGTATTATATAGGATTGTTGCTATCATGAAAATAGGAAAGGAAGTCTGGTCTTGGCTGCAATCACAGCCACCCTGTATGTGTTTGCAGCCCTTTACAGGCGGCCAGGCCCAGGACCCTCCTGTCTTTCCCCTCAGATCGCTTACTCAGGATCTCAGCTCACAGGGCACTGAGTTGGGGGTGGCCAGGCCTATGTGGCTAGGCTGTTCCCAAGGTGGAAACCAGTTCCTCCCTCGCTCAACTTTCACCTGATTTTACCTACAGAAGGATTCTTCCGTCCTCCCAAATGCTTTGTGGGATTCCGGTACACTTCAAATGTCATGTCCACACAGACTTTACATAGGAACGACTTTTTAATTCACACTTTTAATGTGCAGTTTTAAAGTGCAAAGAACTACACGATGACACCAAGGATACAATTGTCGAGTTAAATAAACTAATAAAATATTCCAGTGTGTGTATTGGGCATATTCCCATTGGGCACTTCTCTTGGGGATCCAGAGTGTGAGCTGCCTGTATAGAAACCCCAGCTCATCACTGAGTATCAGTCTCCCTTCAGCTTAAGACATTCACCTTGAGCCTGGTCGGCGTGGCTCCGTGGTTGAGTGTTGACCTATGAACCTGGAGGTCACAGTTTGATTCCCCGTCAGGGCACATCCCTGGTTGTGGGCTCCATCTTCAGGGTGGGACATGCAGGAGGCAGTCAATCAATGATTCTCATCATTGATGTTTCTCTCCCTCTCTCTTATTCTCTGAAGTCATTTTTAAAAATAAAGAATACAATCTCCTGAGAGTGTCTCTGGAAGCCCTGGGAAGACAGGTCCCTGATGTGCAGTGTCCCCTCCAGGGAGGCTGTGGGTGCCCAGCTCCAGGTCTGGAGGTGCACCTTGTGGCTCTGAAATATGCACCTGAGACTGTGAGCTGCAGCCCCTCAGACTCGGTCACTGGTTGGTGGGTGGGCTGAGATGGGGCCTCCAAACCCTCAGTCTCCCTCGGTGTCTTCCTGTCCAGTGTCCACTCTGTGCCCAAGCCTGGCCCTGTGTAGCCAGCTGAAGGCCAGGACCCAGCATAGGTTTCCAGGTGGGAAGACTCCCTTGTATGACAATTTGGACCCCAACACACTTGGTAAATTCCCTGGAAACGGCCCCATTGTGGCTGGGTCTGCCCTCCCGTGACCAATCTCCCAGGTGGCTTTCTCAGGTCAGCATGGGCTCAGGCTGCTGCTCGGGCTTGGGGAGCAGGTGCTGGGGGCCTGCTGCTTTCTTGAGAGGATCTTGTAACTAAGCTGCAGCTGGATGTGGGAAGTTCATCCCACGCTGTGACATTTCCTCAGCCCTCACCTCTGTGAAGAAGAGGCATGGCCCAGCGAGGGGCAGTGCCCACTGGCCAGTGCCCAGACCCTGATCTTAACACGGTGTGAGCCCTTCCCCTGTACCCTGTGCCCTCTCCCCACCAGACTCAGCACAGCGGGAGTGACTCAGGCAGGGCTTGTGGCCCAATCCCCAAGGCCTGCCCCGCCCCTTGCACCCTGCCGCCTCCCATCTGCCCTGTGGGCTGCTTATCGGGTAACCAGAGCTGGGAGCTGTGTCCACGCCTGAAACAGGAACCCGGGCCTGTGCCTGAGTCCTGAGAGCCTGCGAGTGGCTGGGCAGGAGGATGGAGGAGCAGCGGGCACTCGAGGCCGCCAAGGACGGGGACCTGGCCACCTTGGAGCAACTGCTGGAGGCTGGCGCCCTGGGCCCAGGCATCGTCGATGCCCTGGGGGCTGGCCTGGTGCACCACGCCACCCGGGCCGGCCACCTGGCCTGTGTCAAGTTCCTGGTGCAGCGGGCCAAACTGCCCAGCAACCAGCGGGCCCACAACGGGGCCACCCCGGTACACGACGCAGCTGCCACCGGCAGCCTGGCGGAGCTGTGCTGGCTGGTGCGTGAAGGGGGCTGCGGTCTGCAGGTGAGCGGAGGGCAACCTGGAAGGCAGCGTCCCTGTGAACAGAGGGAGGAGTGAGCTGTGAGCTAGATGGTCCTCTGCCCTGGGCTCTCTCCCTCCGGGACTCACCATGAAACCCCACAGCTCAGTCTGTGGTCTGTCTCTGCCCCACCCCTCTTCCCACCCTCCAGCAACACAAAGCCCTTGCAAGCCAAGGCCACCTCCAAACCACCTGGTATCCCCATCGCCCCCACCTTCCTGCACAGGGCGCCTGGCCTTGCCGGTGGGGGTCCCGCCAGTTCTCATCAGGCCTGGTCCCTGAGGCCTTCTCTCAGGATCTAGAAAGGGCCCACAGGCAGGCGCAGTGGGCACTGGGGCTCAGGAGCTGGAGCCTGTGCGTGACGGGCCCTGATGCTAGAGAGAAGTCTCCAGGGTTCAGGGACAACTTGTGGGGAATTTCTACCAGGGCCCGTCCTTGCTCTGTCCCTGCCTGTCCCATACCCCTGTGTGAGGAAAGACTGAGCAAGCTCTGACAGAGCCGAAGGGGCATCGGGGACCCACTGGGTCCCAGGAGAGGGAAGACTCACTGGTCACAGCCTGAGGCTGTCCAGTCACAACCGCCAGGGGCAGAGTGGGAGTGCTGCCGGTCAGAGCTGTGCCTGGGAGAAGGCCCGGGGCTGCAGCTCTGCAGTGGAAATGCCCCTGGCCAGGACCTGTGCTGGGGGTGGGCACTCAGCAGGATGGGGTGGGGCCGAGGTCAGGAGGCCGCCAAGCCTGGCGCGGCACTGGTGGGCAAGCAGAAGCCTTTCTAACCACTCGCGTCAGAAAGATGGGGAAGCGGCATGACTGTGCTCTGTGCCTGTGGCTGGGTCACAGATTTTGACCCAGACCTGGACTTGAGCCCTGGCCCTGCCTCTTACCTTGAGCAGGTCACCTCACTCAGAAGAAAGGGCCTCCCTGGCCTTGGAGGGAGCAGGGGGGAGGAGGCGGAGCAGAAGCTTCCACCAGGTGGGATTCCTGGCAGTGTGGGCCCCAGGCTGGCCCTAGCCACCTGGGTTCTGCCCAGCGGGGTGAGTTCAGACCTGCCACCCATCCCCACCCTGCCTGTGCGCCGGTAGGACCAAGATGCCTCAGGTGTCTCCCCACTACACCTGGCCGCCCGCTTCGCCCACCCGGTGCTGGTGGAGTGGCTGCTGCGAGAGGGCCATGCAGCCACGCTGGAGACGCTGGAGGGGGCCCTGCCACTGCACCATGCTGCTGTCAGCGGGGACCTGACCTGCCTGAAGCTCCTGGCGGCTGCCCACCGCAGGTGAGGGGCTGGAGCGCCTCCTGTCGGCAATCTGGGGGCCTGGCCCCTGGGGAGGCTGCACCCAGGGGCAGAGAACAGCTGGTGGGCAGGCACACAGGGACAGGACACAGGGATGGGCAAGCCTGGCTGTCCCCATGGCCCCACATGTGTACCCAAGACCTTGCATCTCAGCAGTGGAACAGCATTCTTAGTCCTGCTTCCCGCCCCCCCCACCCCCACCCCCCGCTCCCCCACCAATTCCCACTACTTGGCGAAGGCCTTTGGGACTTGCTTTGCGGATCTTCCCCAGACGGTCCACGCCGGCCACGGAGTCTCTTAGACCCACAGTTTTTAAAGTAGATTCTGCCATTTGAAAACTAGGAGACTTCACATTAAAACATAATGTACACACATATGTACATACACATATGCACACATGCACTTGCACATACACACAAATGGGAGGGACCATGCCCTAGAGGCCACATCCCACTTGGCACCACTGCAGGAGCCAGAGGTGAAATCTGTGTCACCAGGGGATAGGGGTCAGCCTTGGGTAGGGGGTGGTCTCTCTCTGCAGTGAGTCACTGGCCCTGCAGCAGGTGGAGGCAGAGGGGATTCGGGAAATCCCAGGACCTGCTCCAGTCCATTCACTCCGGCCCCAAATGCCAGGTCTGAGTGCCCATGAATGGGATGAATGTCTAGTGTCCGGCTCACAGTGTCCCCTTTTACAGGGTAGGCTCAGCTCTGAGTTCACTGACCTGCCCACTGCAGGTCCCTGGGCTAGTCACCCTGAGGCGCCCCCTGCTGGCCAACCCCAGGGTTGCACAACTTGATGAGGAGTGGGCAGAGCTAGGTTCCAGCAGCTAGAGCCCTCATCCCCACTTCCCCGGCCTCAGCTGGTTCCCTTGGGTGGGAAACCTCTGCAAGCCTACAGGTGACTAGCCGGGACCCCTCAGCGGGTAAGGGAGCTGGAGCTGGCCAGTGACGGGCCTCCCCTTCCCCTCGATCTGGATCCTCAACTTGATCAATCCCCACCCCACCCCTGTGACCCCTAGCCAAGCGCTCTCTGAACCTCGCCCTCCCCCACAGCAGCGTGAACCGGCGGACACGCAGCGGCGCCTCCCCGCTGTACCTGGCCTGCCAGGAGGGCCACCTGCACCTGGCTCAGTTCCTGGTGAAGGACTGCGGCGCCGACGTGCACCTGCGCGCCCTGGACGGCATGAGCGCGCTGCACGCCGCAGCCGCCCGCGGACACTACTCACTAGTTGTCTGGCTGGTAAGGGGGACTGGGTGGGGACAGGGGAGTCCCCAGAAGGCTGGCCCTTTCTCCTGCCTACTCCCCAGAGTCCCTCCCAGCAAGCAGGGCCTGGCTGCGGTGGGGGGCCCACCCTCTGGGTCTGTCTGCCCACCGCAGAACTGGGGACACAGGGTTGTTGGGGATGGGATATGCCCACCCATCGCTCCCAGCAGCGTGAGCAGCGGGCTCAGGCAGGCCCCGGGATGCAGCCTCGCGTCCACAGCTGTGAACCGGGCATCAGCAGCCCTTCCCCACTCCCCCAGGGGCCTCCTCCTCAGCCCTTCCAGCAAGACAGCCTCACTCCCCAGGGGCCTTTGCGCATGCTGCCCCCTCTGCCTGGCAGGCAGCTCCCCAGGGCCCCTCCACTGCTGCCTGCCCCCCTGGCTAGGATGGCAGCCACCCTGTGCCCAGCCCTCTGCTCTCCTGCCATCTTTCCTCCATGGCACCAACACCCGACACACTGTAATTCTGACTTTTTTATCTTGGTGGTTGTCTGTCCCCACCCTGGGAGGCAGGGACTCTCAGGGCCTGGCATGCAGTCAGGGCTCTGGAGATATTTAGTGAGCAAATGAATGAAGTCCTCAGGATGAAGTCCCGCTGCTCACCTGGGCCTCAGAGGCCACCAGCGGTCACCTCCAGCCTCCCTTTTCCAGCACCTCATACCCTTCCCCCCAGGCACTCAGCAGGGCTTCACCTTGGCAGAGGCCAGATCTCCTCCTGGGGTCCTCCTGCCAGTGGTCCCTGCCCCCCCCCCCCCCCCCGCCAGAAAGCCCTGAGGCTCTCCAGTTGTCACACCCCTGACAGCCTGGGGCATTGTCCTCACATCCCCACCCCTGTAGGTGTGAGCCCATCCATTTCAGACCTCAGCCTCCCCTCACCTGGAGGGACTCCTGGGCCCGGGGCAGGTCCTTCCGTCTCTGGCAGCTTCATATATGAAGTGAGCCAGCAGGCTGTGTGGGGCCCAGGAGAGGCGGGCAGGAGGGAAGAGGGACCTCTGACCCCTCCAGGGCCCCTCACAGGCTCACCCCAGGGAGGGAGCAGCTGGGGCCATGGGGTCCTAGGACCAGAAAGGCCTTTCCAGATGGACTCCCTGCCCCCTGTCCCTGGGGTAGGATGGCCGGGTGGGAGGGCAGCCTGGCCCACCTGCTCCAGGGCTGGGCACCCTTGCCCTTGGGGTGCCGGCTGGTGGGAGGCCTCTGTCCCTCACAGACACAGCCAAGTGTGGGATGAGCCAGCAGTGCTTTGGGCTGCAGGGGACGTGTGGACTGAACAACCAAAGCCTGTCCCTCCCACAGACAGAGCAGGAGGCCATTGATAGTGGATCAACCCCGTGGGCACATCTCTGCTGTTCCCTTGGCCTTTCCCTCGTGGCGAAAGTTGGCCGCATTCAAGGCAGGAAGAGGGAGTAAAGGGGGCACCCACATCCGCCAGCCCCTTCAGGAAGGCAGGGTTTTCCTGGAAGAGGCCCTAATGTCTTTTTGGCAGACTAGGTCGTGACTGTCCTGAGGCCACAGTTCAGCGTGCCCACAGAAGTGGGTGGGCACCCTCAGAGTCTGCCCCTCCAATTGCCCCCCACACGGCAGCTGGGTGCTCTGGACCAGACCACTGGTGCCCTCACAGAGGTGGTTGCCAGCAGGACAGGGCCCAAGCCACAGATTGACCAGGGCCTGAGTCCCGTGCTCTGAGAGGCCAGCAAAGGCATTTTGCTCATTGGATGTGTGAAACCCGCCCCTGGAGGTGTTCTGCCTAAGATTTGGGCTGGGATGGATTTGGGGCTTGGAGGCTCCCAGTAAAACCAGATCTCACCCCCCAAACACTGTTCTGGAGGTGCCAGGCCCTGGGATGATGACAAGCTGAGTGTCAGGAGCCACCTTTGTCCCAGGACTTCCTGGGAGTGATGCCCTGGCCCCCAAGGTCACTTCCCAGAGTTCCATGTCCTCCTCCCGGAGGCCACCCCCGAGGAGTGGTCACCCATCCAGCCTCACCTGGTCCCTCGCCCCCTTTCTCCAGGTCACCTTCACTGACATCGGCCTGACAGCTCGGGACAACGAAGGGGCCACAGCCCTCCACTTTGCAGCTCGAGGCGGCCACACACCCATCCTGGACCGGCTGCTGCTGATGGGAGCCCCCATCATGAGAGACTCCTGGGGTGGGACCCCCCTGCATGACGCTGCCGAGAACGGACAGATGGCGGTAAGGCAGCACCGGGGGACTTCTGGTGAACTCATCAGTCAGTGAGGAAACTGGGAATTCACAGGGACTATATATCCACACACACATCCTTACCCCCACGGGTGAGGGGTGAGGAGGCGAGTACACAGATAGACGATGTAACCCGGTCGGTGTGGTAGGCAGATGACCGACTGATTGTACTCCATCAGGCACAGACATTTTGCCTTTCTCTGGACAAAATTCACTTGTGGTACAGTTTTCTGCAACCTACAGGTACTGCCTGTATATTTCTCTTCACCTGTAAGAGTTACAGGGGAGTACTAATTATTTTTAAAGTATGTGTGCTGCCCGGCCAGTGCGTCTCAGTGGTTGTGTCGATCTATGAACCAGAAGGTCATGGTTCGATTCCCGATCAGGGCACATGCCCAGGTTGCAGGCTTGATCCCCAGTGTGGGGTCAGTGCAGGAGGCAGCCGATTAATGATACTCTCATCATCATTAATATTTCTATCTCTCCCTCTCCTTTCCTCTCTAAAATCAATAAAAACATATTTAAAAAAAATAAAAAGCATGTGTGCAGGTAAATTATAGCACACTCGTATATGGAATTTGTTTCAGAACCCTGAATGAGGTGTCAGGAAATATTTGTGATCAAAAGGTGGCACTGGGACTGACACTAGGAATGGAGGGCCCCGGATTAACTCATGCTCAAGGTGCCGTCCAGCCCCGCATCCTCCGATGCTGCTCGGTCTGGGGTGATGGTTAAGGTCATGGGTTCTGAGAGCCATTGCTCTGCACCTAGGCTGACCACTTCCTGGGTCTGAACTTGTGAGGCCTCTTATCCTTCCTGGTGCCTTGTTTCGTCTTGTGTAATACGGGCCTCTTAAGCCCCATGGGCTGGAGAAGCTGTGAGAAGGCCCAGGTGTCTACCCAAATGGTGCCTGGCAAGTGAGGGACCAGGGGAAGGCCTCACTGCCCCATCTCTGGGACAAGCTACCTCCTGGGGGTGAGCGAGATGGTCCCCACAGTCCCGACTGTGAGAGAGCTGGTGGGAGGTGGCGGTGGAGGGAGCAGCCAGAATGGGATGGGGTTGCTGTTTAAAGTGTTTTATTTCTACAGTTTTCAAAAACCTATATGGCATTATTATTTTTTATTCAGTACATGAATAAAGACATATTCAGACATACCCACAGATTTCCCCCTTTTTCCTCTCAGGCCCATTCCTTCCGGCAACTTGGGACCCCACATGGAATTTCTTTCTGAGTGAATGTTTTAGACAGTCCTATCAGCTGGGTTTGCTTCTTGTTTTGCTTTGAAAATGTCATTCATCACTTCCTGGCTTCCATCAAGTGGTCTACATGGGGGGGTCCCTGTTTGAAGATCATATTTTCCTCTCTAGCTGCTGTTACTAGTAAGATCCCGTCATGTCTGGTCTTCTGCAGTTTTGCTGTGATAGGACCAAGGTGGAGGGCTCCTACTCGGGACTGGATGGACTTCTCGAGTTTGTGCTTGGTGTTTCCATCTGTCTGTCAAGTTCTCAGCTGTTCCCTCTTCAGACACGCCCTCTGCATCCACTCTTGTCTCTCGTTCTGCATTTTCATCCTGGCTGCAGCTGCTGGATTCTGTCTTCATCCTTCTGTCTGCTGCTGTGCTGTATTCTGGATTGCTTCTTCAGGCCCATTTTCTGTTTACCAGGTCTTCAGCTTCAGTCTTTAACTTGGTTATTATTTTTACTCAAGGCATGGTGCATGAATTCATGCACGGGTGGGGTCTGCCCGCCCAGATCACGGCGGATCAGGCCAGGCTGGTCGCGGGGAGGGCATGTGGTAGGTTGGCCAGCAGGCCCTGCCTCCTGGTCGAACTCCCTGTCAAACTCCTGTTTGAGGGAAAATTTTGCATATTAGCCTTTTATTATATAGGATAGGGTGTTCTCCACCTCTGAATGAGTCATTTTCCAAATCCACATGTGTTCATTTAAAAAAAATATATTTTATTGATTTTTTAAAGAGAGGAAGGGACAGGGACAGAGACTCAGAAACATCGATGAGAGAGAAACATCAATCAGCTGCTTCCTGCTCACTCCCCACTGGGGATGTGCCCGCAACCAAGGTACATGCCCTTGACCAGAATCAAACCTGGGACCCTTCAGTTCACAGGCTGTCACTCTATCCACTGAGCCAAACCAGTCAGGACTACATGTGTTCATTTTTATGGTTTATCATTCCATGCCTGGGCTTTCCAGCTTGGTCCTTATTTCTGTGAAAGTCATAAGCCCGGTTGCCTCGCAGTGGGTCAGTCTGCTTCCGCAGGTCTTTTTGTTCGTGTTCTGGTCTCCTTTCTGGAGCTCCTGGTCTTGTGGACTGTACGACGCACATTACATTTGAGAAATGATTCGCAGGAGTCATTCGAGGCCCAGGATGTTGTCTTGATTGCCTCTGCCTGTCAGCATATGTGGGACTGGTAAGCCCAGCATCATCTGAGTCTGCATCCAGGTGTGAGGCTCCCTGGGGTCCCTGCATGATGGGAGCCGCGGGCTGGCTGGCTGGCTCTGGTTTACTTCCTCCGAGGGCGAGCCTGCAGCGCAGGTGGTGAGTCAGAGCCCACCTCCGGAGGCCCTGGTTTTTGCTGGCCTCCCTCCTCCCAGGAGGCTGCAAGGACTGCCCAGGTCATGACTTACTCCTGCATCAGCGCTCTGAGTGCTGGGCTTATCCCTCCTATTCTTGTCTTCTGCTTGGCCTGGTGATTCCTCAATTGCTTGTTGTCCCTTCTATGCGTCAGGAATGTGACTTTTATGTCTCGTCCATTTTCTGTTACTGGGGAGTGGATGGGTCTGATCCACCTGCTTCACTACTCCCTGACCTGGGTCCTTCTGCCCACCTGTTTTGGCTGCTGGCACAGCCACCTCACAAATGTCCAGACTTTGGTCTGTCACAGTCCCTCTGGGTCCCAGCTTCTTCATGGACACGTGGCACACCCCTCTGAGAGTTGCTGTAAAAATGGAAACTGATTCTGTAGTTATAGGACACGGGCTACAAGGGCAAGGGGCAAGGTCGGGGTCAGGCTCCGGGCAGGGAGGACCCCAGCCATGCCCCCTTCTTACCACCTGAGCTCTCAGAGAGTTCTTTACCTTGGTACCTGGGTTCCCATACAGGATGGGGTGCTGGTACCTGCAGGGCTTGGTGCCAGGCAGGGCAGCTGTGGGTGAAGAGAATGCTGGGATTCTCAGGCAGGTTCCTCAGGCGTTGGCAGCCTCAGTGTCCCACCTGAGAGCTGGGGATGTGGTGCCAGCCCTCCACGGTGCCTGGTGAGTACGGTGGGATCCGCTTTTGTGCCATGGGTCACATGTGCCCCTCCCTGCAGTGCTGCCAGACCCTGGTCTCCCACCACGTGGACCCCTCCCTGCGGGATGAAGATGGCTACACGGCGGCAGACCTGGCGGAGTACCACGGACACCAGGACTGCGCCCAGTACCTGCGGGAGACGGCCCGGCCGGTAAGTCTCAGGGTCCCCAGTCATCCTAGCTGGGGTGAGGGTGACAGACCCCCCCTACCCTGACAGACCAGTTAGCTAGAAAGCTCTATGTATACCATGTCACTTGAGGAAAAAGATTCTGGGCCAGGGCTGAGCCAGCCCCATAGGTCAGCTTGCTGGGCGCTGCAACTGGGGATGAGCCAGCAGCCATGACTGGGCAATGACCAGTGCTGTGGCAGGGGCTGTGGCAGGGGCTGCCATCTACCTGGACAAAAGAAGCCATCCTTCTGACTGTGAACCTCCGTGGCCAGTGCTCCCAGGGGTGATGTTGTGTCAGACTGAGGTTACCCATAGGTGGAAGCAAGACGTTGGGTTCTCGGTGAGGTGACCCTCATGGCCCAGCCAGCCCTGTGCAGACCAGGAGGCAGCAGCTTTCTGTCCCCCACCTGCCTGAGCGTGTGACCTGACCCTCTGTCCTGCTGGCCCCATCCCCAGCACCTGACAGGCCAAGTGTTTGTGGAATAAACGGAGGAGCAGACAGATGGGTGAGCAAATGGATATAAGGGTGTGGATGGACAGATATGATGGTGGATGGGCAGACCAATGGGTGGGGGTGGACAGGTATGTGGGTGGAGTCAGCAGTTTAGTCAGCATGGAGTCAGGCTCCCTCCCAACCCCCATTCCAACCTGCCACTTCTCCTTAGTGGGGAGCCCTGGGGTGGCTGGGCCAGTTCAGCTGACAGCCCTGAGGCCCAGAGAGCCGACATGTCCCTGTGCCAGGTCTCATGCAGGGCTGCTGTGCCTCCTCCTCCTCAGGGGCGTCAGGCCTAGTGTGGGCAGGGCTGCAGTCCTCACCCGGCCACCACCAGCTAAGGGTCAGGGGCAGCTCAGGTGCTCAGGGGACACGTCGGTGCCCTGGTTTGTCCTGGCATCATAGTTTCAGAAACAAGAACTGCAGGTCTGCTGAAGTAATTGGCTCACTAACCATTTTACTAAGCATTCGATGTTCGGCTAAAGGTTGTTTCCATGGCTTGGGATGGAGGAGCTGGTGGACCTCAGCGAGTTGCTGGTGTGGTGGGCGGAGCTTCACTGTCCATCTCTAGGGGTGCCCGGCCACCTGGGTCCCTCCCGGCCCCTGTGTGGTTGCTGGGTCGGCCTGGCAGCTGAGATGAGGAGGCAGGGTGGGTGGCTGCCTGGCTGCCAGGGAGCAGGGCCCACCCTGGGTCCCTTGCCCGTCCCCCCGCCAGCCACGCTGCAGCGCCCATGGCCAGGGCTTGTCCAAGCAGGGCCTCTGTCCCCACCTGCCATCCCTGGCTCCTGCACATCTGCCTGCTCCTCCTGCCACTGTGTCCCACTCTCTGGGGCTTATGGGTTCTCTCCTGACACCTGGGATGTGGGGAACCGGTCCATCTCAGGTTACCTGGTGGTTCTTCGGGTCCCGGCTGGCTTCGTGGTGACACCACAGGACTCAAGGCAGCAGATTCCCCAATCCAGCTTGGGCTATGTGTGCAGGCCCCGAACCGGCCTGCAGGCCAGCAGCCTCCAGGCCGTCCACACGCTCCACCTGCGATGGAGAGTGAGTGGGGTGCCCGCCTCCTTCCGACCCACAGCCCCTGCGGCTGCGTCTGGGCTGATGGCCGGCACAGCGCATTCAAATGCAGACCTTTGCTTTGGTGCTGGTGTGGCCAGTGAGCTTCAGGAGCCCATCTGGGTCTCAGGGTTGGACCTGGGGCCTCTCTCGTCTCCCTCAGTGAGCACCGGGCAGCAGGGGGTGCCAGCCACTCGCCACTGGCTGGCCTGTTCCCGCACCAGGAATCCTACCTCACACTCCCAGGCGCAGGCTCGGCCCTGCGGGAGGGCGGCCGTCAGCTGGGGGCCGAGGCCCGGGAGCCTGTGCGCCTGATACAATATTGATGGAAATGCAATATCCAGAGGTCACCTTCGCTGGCCTCTTCCCATGTCAGGCTCAGAGGAGGTGGTGAAAGCCACAACCATGGGTCCCAGGAGAGGCAGCCCGGGGACCCAGGCTGGACCGGTGGAGATAAGACTTGCCCTGTGGGAGGTGCTCCTTCGTGGGCTGGTCTGCAGGACAGTGGGGTCCTGCATGCTGCCGGGGAAGTGCAGGCCCTCCTCGACCTCTCCACCTTGACTTCAGCCAAGCCCTTCTGCTCCCTGGGCAGCCCCTCTGCACACTGAGGGGTGGGGCAGGAGTCATTTTGAGGCGGTGTGAGTGAAGTCCTGGTGGCAGCAGTTAGGAGCAACAGCCCAGAGTGGCAAGCCAGGTTCCCATACCTCCATGGCATCCACTGTCCTCATTACCACCAAGGCTGGAGTGGCTCTGCCCAGCAGGTGGTGAATATCTCTGAGCCTCGATTTTCTCATCTGTAAAATGGGATTGAGGACCCTAGTTGCAGGGTAAGAGAGACACCCATTGATCACCCAGCAGGCACCACCCCCCCCCACCAGGTTCAGAAGGGTCCTAAAACCCCTGCATTTTACAAATGGGGAAACTGAGGCCCAGAAAGGGCAAGGCCTCCCCCAGAAGCCTCCTCCCCAAGGGAGGGGCAGGCCTGGCTGAATCTCAGCCGTGGCGGTGTCCAGCCCAGCTGCGGGTCATGATTTTGCCAGCCGGGTGGCATTACAGGTCTGTAACCCGGCTCGACAGCTGTCCTCCATGTATAATGCATGGTCAGCACAGCACTGCTCAAATCTCACCAAAAACACAGCAGAGGAGACTGCAGGCCATGGGAAAGGCGCCAGCCTTGGGGCGATTGCCCCACTTGGGGGGAACGTGCCCATTGTCAGGAGCCCACAGGGCGGGACCGTCTGCCGCTTCTTCTGGTCCTTGTAGATTTGGTTCCTGTCCAAGCCCAAGTGAGGAATGCAGGGATGTGGGATGCCCACTGCCAGGGAAACACAGCAGCAGACCCCTGTCCTAGCTAAGACTCAGAGGTCACTGTGACACTGCAGTGACAAGGCCTATGCTAGGCTCTCTCCTTAACTCCCAACCCTGCAGAGTTCTTCTGGGAAACCAAGGCCCAGGGCACCTCCCAGAGCTATTCCTCAGAGCAGGGAGCAGGGTTCAGGCCCAGGGAGAGGGTGGCATAGCCCCCCGGCTGCAGGTGCTGTGTGGAGACCCAGGTCCATCCCCCTGGGTCCCTGAGCAAGTTCCAGCTCCCCCTCTCCCTCTCTCCCTCCATGAAGGGCAGCTGCCA
The DNA here is from genome assembly GCA_004026665.1 of Murina feae. Lineage (NCBI taxonomy): Eukaryota > Metazoa > Chordata > Mammalia > Chiroptera > Vespertilionidae > Murina > Murina feae. The sequence continues at coordinate 12,312 of PVJC01004009.1, read as the reverse complement.
TCCCACGGCGCCGCACACTGCCAGGGTGACCCGCCCCCAGAGCAGATTCCACTGGGCTCCCAGGATGGCCGGGAGCAGGGCCTGTCCTGGCTGAGTGGGGCCAGGCATTGGCGTGGCCCTTTGGTGCGGGCCTCTGCTCAGCCCTCCTGTCCCTTAGCCTGTCCCCATCAGCTTCTATAGCTGTGCCTCGGGGCCCGGGGTCTGACGACCCTGTTTGCAGCTCCTAAGCCAGGCTGTGTCTGCCTCATGGATGCTGGAAGAAGACATGAGACTCCTGGGTCTGTGACACAGGGTGAAAGGCAAGCATCATGTCTTGTTGGGTCCCTTTGCCCCCCAAGTCTCAGGGTTGTGTGATATGGGCCCAGATGGCTGCTCTGCACCCAGCTGCATCACAGCTGAGGACCCCAGAGCCTGGGCAGCCCCATTTTATAGCAAGCAGTAAGCAGCCTGCACTTCTGTCTGGGTCCCCGCTGCAAACAGGGCCCTGAGAAACACCAGGAAAAGAGCAGCCAGGATGTGGCATCCTTAGTAAGTAAGAGAGGCCCACCGCCTGCCTCTTCCTCCACTGTGGTGCCCCTGGGCCCAGTCACAGAGCAGCGATGCGAGGGGCTCCAGTCCTGGCAGGAGCAAGGCCTGGGGTCCCAGCTCCGCCTCGTCCCAGCTGCTGGGCCTTGAGAAAGCCCTTGCCCTCTGTGCCTGGGGCTGTCCTGGGGGTGTAGGCACTGTACTGAGGGATTCTGCTAGGTGGCCTCTCCCTCTCATGTGACCTGGGACCTCAGGTGCCCCACCTCCCCAGAGGGTCCGCTTCCCTGGGCCCTGCTCTGTGGAGGGTTAAGGTGCAGGGTAAGGGATCCCACATGCGGCCCCAGCCCGCCTGGCCACCTGACACCTCTGCCTTCAAATATTCATGCGACGCCTCCCATTCCTGGGGGCAGCAGCTGTGACAGCCCCGACAGCCCAGGACACCACAGCTCCCTGTGCTTGCAGTCCAGCCCCTACTTCCACAGGTCCTCCCGGCTCCAGGCAGACCACCCCCTGTGCCTGCTGAAGCTCCCCAACTGCTGTGCTCTGGGGCTCCCGGATTCCTGCAAGGAGTGAGGTGTGAGGTGGGTGGTGGTCGGGCAGACGGGTTTCAGGCTGTGCTCCTGTCCCGTGGCCATGGCGGACAGAGAGTCCTGGACAGGTGTGTGACTCGGAGCCGGAGGCAGTGGGTGAAGACCTATGGCGAGGGCTCCCCCATGCAAGGCTCTGTGTGAAGTGGAAATGCAGACCCCTCTCCTTCTAAGCGAGGAAGAATTTCAAGGCAGAGCTGGCAGCACGTCACACTGAGCTGCAGCGTGGGCCCTGGTCTGACCACGCATCCTGCTTGGGCTCATTTAACCAGGTCCTCATCCTCTGACTCTCTCCAGCACCCCCCAGGGGCCCACTGGAGGGAGGGGTGCAGAGCTCGGTCTGTGGGCCAGGGCAGGGTGCTTGGAGAGAAGTCAGCGTGCAGCCCTACCAGCTAAGATGGAATGGGGCAGCCTCATGCCAGACGGCACCGAGGCACACTAGCCCAGCCAGGACTCCAGGCACCACCAGCTAAGAGACGAAGCCAGAATGCCTTCAACTTTCAGCTTTAAAGTAAAAGGCTCTGGGGTTCTGGAGGACAGCTCAGGGGTCCTCCTGGAGAATTTCTGTGCCACGTAAGTCGGGACAGGCAGAGGCGAGAGGTGAGCACAGTCCTGCTGCTGGCCACACCTGCTGTGCCAGGGCAGCCTGCATGCCTGGGAGCCCTGCCCAGCCAGCCCCGTGAGTCCACCCGGCTAGGAGTCTTGGCTCCTGACGGTCAGTGCCGAAGCTGAGGCTGAGCAAGTCTGAGCTGGGCGGTGGGGTGGGACGGGGGGCCTCCAGGCCAAGGCTCTTTCTGGCTGCTCACCTTTCAGTGCATGGGGCAGGTTGTGGGGGTGAAGTGGGGGGTGACCCAGTAGCCCCCAGCATGAATTCCCAGACCCCAGGCTCCCAGGGCCAATCTTGGTGTCTGTTTCCAGGCAGCCCAGGGAGGGTAGCCTGGACACTACTGACAGGTCTTGGGCACAGTACCCCCGCCCTGAGGTGTGGTCTAGTGCATGGCCGCTGCTTGTGGCTAAGAAGAGTTCCAAGTTCCTTGTGGTTTTCCCCTAAGCCTAGGGGCCAGGCACCTGCTCTCCTCCGAGGGGACCATTCCAGGTGGTTCGTCTCGGCCCAGAAGTCAGAGGCAGGCAGGAGGGGAGGTGGGGTGGGGTTTGTGCGCACATCTCTTGTGAGCACAAGCTGGACACCAGGTCCTAACCCAGTACCTGCAGCTGCTCAGTTAAGCTTCCTCTAGAGGGAGCCCATGAGCTGGGCCTTGAGATAGAGATTTCCTGGTGGTGGTGGTGGTGGCTTTGGGGGGCACAGTGAGTGGCTTTGGGTGGCACTCAGACAAGTGTGTGGGTGTTTGGGAGCCCTGGTCACCCCGTGTGGAGGGAGTGGAGAGACACGGGGGTGGAACCTGGAGGGATGCTTGGCCCCTCCAGGCCTTTCTAAGATGCATGAGATGGGCCAGGCTAGCCTGGACACCCCTCACCTTCACCTGGGCCTCCCGCTGACCAGGTCTGTCCACTTCCAGGTGCCGCTCCTGATGACACCCCCACCGCCACCATTTCCCCCTCCTCCACTGTCGGCTGCAAGGCGCTCCCCAGAGGATGGAAGAGGGGGCTCAGGTCTCAGGAGCCCCTCCTGTGAGTACACTTCTCCAGGGAGGACGGCCCTGGGCCGTGGGTGCCAGGAGTGGGCACTGTTGGCCTCACCCCTGCGGTCCTTTGAGAGGGTGGGGTGGGGGTGGGGTAGCTGACTCCAGGCAACTGTGCTCAAGATACTCAGGAGTTAGTCGGGGTCACCCCCTCCAACTGCCCAGCCCCCAACTTCTTCCAGGTTTCCTGTGTTGTTTTAAAGTGAGACCAATTAAACAGCCTCCTGCCCAGTCAGGTCCCTCTGTGAGCTCTGAGCCCCTGGGGCCTGGCTACCCTGCCTGTGTGGTGATGGGCAGCCCCCTCCGCTCTCTGGACCCCCATAGTCCAGAGGGGAATCCTACAGACATGCTGCTGCTGTCTGCGACCCCAGCAGGGGCAGGGACACAGGCCTTAGGGACACACTGCAGGTCACCACCCAGACCTGCATTTATCAAAAGGAACGGAGCAGCTGAGAAACGTTCGCAGGCCCCTGCGCAGTGCGGGCAGCAGCGGTTCATGGGTACATTGTCGCCAAGCAGGACTGTGGGCCCGGGTGTGATGCAGATATGTTTCTCATCAGGGTGGGGCCCTGGTGTGCGCATCTGTGTGGGGTTCAGGGGCATTGAAGGTGGTACAGGACAGGCTTTGTAGCTCCATGGGCGGCACCAGGTCCCAGACCACTGGCTGTAGCAAGCTAGGGAGAGGGTGAGAACTGGCCATGGAATGGGACGATCACAATAAAATGCAGGCTCTCCAACCAGCCAGCCTCGGGAGGCCTGTGCACGCCCCTAGTGCTTCTGGGAGAAGTGGGGCTAGTGGAGTCTTTGGCTCCAAATCCAGTGTCCTAGGGAGGCCGGCTCCACCCCAGGTCCCGGGTCTTCTGCTCCCCAGCCCCCTGCCCTGGAAGCCCCCCTGACTCCAATTCCCCTTTCCACCCAGCAGCAGCATCTCTCAGCCCCACCTGGCCTTGCCAGCCTGACCAGCCTCTTCCGAGGGAGCAGATGACCCACGCAGTCCCCCTGGGGATCAGCGCCAGTGCCGTGGTCATCGCTACGGTGCGTCCTCACCATCCACATCTCTGTCTCCCATCTCTGTTCCCAGCCAACCCTCGGAGCCCGGCCAGTGTTCTCTGATGTGAGCCCAGGCCAGGTCACTTCCGGGGCAGCCAGGCCTTCCGCTCAGGAGGGCGTCAGGTTGAGCCGGGGTGCCGGCTGGCTCTGGAGGACACTGCGGGTTCTGAGGAGACGGGAATTTCAGGGCCACAAGCAGCTTATCCACACAGAAGGCCTGACCCCAGGGAGTCCCAAGCTCCCTCCTCCTGACCTCTGATCTCGGATGCTTCATGCCCCGCCGAGTGCTGCTGTCATGATATAGAGAAGCAAACATCCGTGGAGAGGGCGGGCCTGGTGCCCACTGCCCTCCTCCTCCGAGCTCTCAGCCAGCCCAGGACCCATGGGGGGGGGGGGGGAGGCCCACTTCCTTTCCTGTCCTCTTCCTGGCATGAGGCCTTACAAACCCTGCCCAGCGTTCCTTGAATGGGTCCTGGGAACTCTCAGTGGCTGAGATGTCCTGTGCAAGTTTGGGAAATGCTGCACAGCGCAGCTCCCTCTTGGAGAGTTATGGGGGAGCGGGGAGGGGAGGGGACCCCTTAAAGGCCCTGGCAAGTCCTACAGTCCAGAATTGGCCACCAGACTGTCTATGCAACTGTTCTGCAAACTTGTTTGCCCATCTGCGTGGCATACTCTGAGCAACTTCTTCCCGGCCAGATACAGCAGAGCAGGAGGAATCTCTCCTTGCCTCTCACCCAGCAATCCTCCCAACCCCCCATATCACAGGGGACACTGCGGGTTCCTGCTCTCAGAAAGCTCACACTTTCTAGATTGAGCATGCTGTCCTTGGTCTCCCCGCCCTCCCTGGCCAGCCCCCACTGTCCCTTCTCCCTGGCTGTGCTGGCCTCAGGTGGCCCCCCTTCCTCTCCCTGGCAGGGCCCCTAGGGGCTTTGAATTACCTGCTCTCGTTCGCACAGGGGGCAGAGACAGCGGCAGGGGATACTCCCCAGGGCCTGGCCGCACTACAGCTGGATGGACTGCCCTCTGGCGACCTCGATGGGCTGGTGCCCACACGTGATGAGCGCGGCCGGCCCATCCCCGAGTGGAAACGTCAGGTGATGGTGCGGAAGCTGCAGGCACGCCTGGGCGCTGACCCTGCCCGGGAAACTCAGGTGGGGCTGGGCCAGTGGGATGGGGAGAGAGGGGCGGGGCCAGGCGGGGAGGGGTGGAGCCAGAGGATAGATGACGGGGCAGGGGCGGGGCAGGGGCGGGGCAGGAGCTTTGTCCTGGCAGGTAGACATGGAAGGTGGGTCCTGAGGCAGAATGGGTTGGCCTAAGGGAGGACCAGGAGGAGGCAGGAGGAGAGTGAATGAGGGATGGTGGGCAGAGGTGAGGTCAGAGAAGGGACAGGCAGATATTACAGGACCTCTTGCTGCAAGGCCTCAGGGGAGCCTTTGAAAATCTGAGCAGAGCCCTGGACGGTTGCTCAGTGGTTAGAGCATCCGCCTGAGGACCCAAGGGTCACGGATTCATTCCAAAGGTCCATTCAGGGCACATACCTCGGTTGCAGTTGCATGTTCGATCTCTGGCCCTGGTCGGGTTAGGTTTAGTGTGACTCTCTCACATCAATGTTTCTCTCTCCCTCCCTCCCCCCTCCCTCCCACTCTGTCTGAAAATCAATGGAAAAAATATCCTCCAGTGAGGATTAAAAAAAGAAAATCTGAGCAGAGAAGGGCTGTGGTTTGACGTGGACTGTGGCAGGCTCCCTCTGCCGCCGTGTGGGCAGTAGTCCTAGAGGCCGACCCTGAGGGACACGGTTTTATCTGAATGAGGTGCTCTGCACCCATTGCCGTACAGCAGCCCCTGCAGAACAATAACACCCTTCACGTGCGGCTATTTAAGTTCATTAACAGGAAATAAACGTCAAAGCCCCCCCGAGAACAGTGGCCACTCCCTGCCCACGGGCTCCTGAGCTCAACACCCACTGAGGGCTCCCAGAACTAGTGCGGAGCGTGCCCGGCGCCAGACAGTTTAGGCCGGTTGGCAACCAGACGGGAGCTCGCCTCTGAAATGGGCGCCTCCTCCACGGGTTCTGAGAGGTAATCAGGAGGCCTGGAGCCTGGACCCAGAGGGAGCCAGCTCAGGGTCCTTCCGTGTCTGTGCCCCGAGGACTAGCACTGGGGCAGGGCTGTGTCTGGTACCGGGAGGGCCCAGGTTGTGGGCGGAACACCGGGAGAACTCAGAGCAGAGTGGCTGAGGCTGCTGTCCTCCGAGGCCAACTTCCATCCCAGAAGCTCTGGAGTTTGGCGGGAGGAGCAGGAGGGCTCTGAGGAGAGAGAGCCTTTGCGTGAAACATGGCGGAGATGAGGGGGGTAGATTAGGCAGCGCAGACACCCACCTTCTTTGAAGGGGAAAGCTGAGCACCCACAGGGCTGGGGGACTGCCCTGAGCTTCAGTCTCTAAGTCCAGGCAAGAACCAGCTGGTGTCCAGGGCGGGGCTCCCCAGGGCCACCAGAAGCAGGCCACCTCGGGGAGCTTGAGTCCAGCGGGAAGGAGCATGCCCTCCCAGCCACCCCGCTGACCAGCCCTCCCTGTGCCCAGGAGGACACTGGGAGTGCGGGCCCCACGGAGCAGGCGGCCTGGCGATACTCGCAGACCCACCAGGCCATCCTGGGCCCCTTCGGGGAGCTGCTGACGGAGGACGACCTGGTGTACCTGGAGAAGCAGATCGCCGACCTGCAGCTGCGAAGACGCTGCCAGGAGTACGAGAGCCAGCTGGGCCAGTTGGCGGCGGAGCTGCAGGCCCTGCTGCCAGAGCCCCTGGTCAGCATCACCGTCAACAGCCACTTCCTGCCCCGGGCACCAGGGCCGGAGGGCGAGGAAGCCCCCTGCCCAGGGCCCGAGCCCTCGGGCCCTGAGGTGGCCGTGGAGGCCGTGCCCGGCGGGCAGCCCCTGCCCTTCTGGTGCAGCCACGTGGCGCGGCTGGTGCGCAGCATGTCGCTGCTGCTGAAGGGCATGAACGGGCTGGTGCAGGGAGAGGAGAAGCCGGCCGAGCAGCCCCCACAAGAGGCCGGCAGGGAGGCCCCCGCCAGCCCCCCACAGAGCGAGGCCCAGCGTGAGATCCAGGAGTGCGGGGTGTCTGTGCGGACGCTGCGCGGCAACTTCGAGTCGGCCCCCTGCCTACCCTGCATCCCAAACCTAGGAGCCTGCGAGGCAGGGGCCCCGCCCGGGCAGTGCCCCAGAGGCTGCTGGCCTGCCCCACCACAGCCCCGGGGCAGCCCGATGGGAGGGGAGCCGGGGCCGGGCGACACCGAGGAGGCCAGCGACTCAGGCATCAGCTGTGAGGAGGCCCCGTCGGAGGTGGGTGCCGGGCACAGCCCCGACCTGGCCAACCTGCGGAAGGAGCGCATCGTCATGCTGTTCCTCAGCCACTGGAAGAAGTCGGCCTACACGCCGGCGCTCAAGACGGCCGCCTGCCGGACCCTGGAGGCCCGCCGCGCTGGGCTGCAAGGGCCGCAAGGGCAGGCGGTGGCCAGGGTTCCCCCGCCGCCCTCCCCACCGCCCAGCGAGGGCCCGCGGCTGGGCCACCTGTGGCAGCAGAGGACCATCATCACCCACCTGCTGGGCAACTGGAAGGCCATCCTGGCGCACGTGCCTGCCCGGCAGCTGCGGAGGCTGAGCCGGCGGCCGCAAGGCCTCCTGTCGCCCGAGCAGTTCCTGCCCCACGTGGACGGGGCGCCCGTGCCCTATGGCAGCCTTACGCTGGACCTCTTCATGCTGGGCTACTTCCAGCTCCTGGAGTGCGACCTGCCGGCCGAGGAGAGGAAGATGCGCCACCTGCTCTGCTTCGAGGTCTTCGAGCACCTGGGCGCCCACGGCTGGGAGGCGGTGCGGGCCTTCCACAAGGCCGTGACCGACGAGGTGGCCTCCGGCCACCGGGCCTGGGCCGATGGCTTCGAGGACATCAAAGCCCGCTTCTTCGGCTCCAGCCGCAGCCCCGCCTGGGACACTGAGCCAGGCCGCAAGTCAGGCCTGACCCCACTCCGGCCCCCGCCCCACACCACCAGCCCCAGTGGCAGCCCCGAGCCCGCAGCTCAGCGACTGGGGTCCGGCTCCCAGCGGGGCAGCTTCAACAGCGAGGACATCTGCGGTTACATCGACCGAAGCTTCGCCTTCTGGAAGGAGAAAGAAGCTGAGATGTTCAGCTTCGGAGACTGAGACGGGCTGGCAGCCCCTTCTGGAGGGGCCCTGGGGGTGGTTGCGGTTCTCTCTCCTCTTGTCCTTTTCATCCACCTGGTGGCCAGGTGAGCTCCCCGCCAGGCAGGCAGTCAGCGTGCTAGCACCCTCCAGCCCTGCCCTTGCCAGAGCCTCCTCCTCAGCCCTGGGCTCAGCCTCCGAATCCTTCTCACCACCGACCCCAAGAGGCCTCTCCGCTCTCCTTCGGCCCCGAAGTTGACCAACTCCTGTCCCAGCCCAGGCCCCTCTGCCCAACTGTCCCCCGCGCACCTGGGATACCAGCCCATGTTTGCCGTGGGTCCTCCTCCCAGTGCCTGTGTGTTCGGCCTCGGTTTCTCCTGCTGAGCTCAGGCTGCCCCTCCAGGTCCCCTGGCCTCTCTTTCCCTATCTGGGAAACGGGAGAGGAGCTGGGGGGTGGGGATGGAGAGAACAGGAGTCAATGGCATAGGCCTTCCTGTCAGAACTGCCCTGAATTCTTCGGGTCAGGGAGGCGCCTCACACTGGTGCACACTGGTGACCCGCTGGCACACACGTGCACACCCCGGGAGTTCCAGGGACCTGGTTCCCTGCAGGGCTCCTGTCCTCAGTTTGACAGCCCTGCCCCCACCACATGGCCCAGGCAGCAGGGACGGCTGTGATGCAGCCAGTGGCTGGAAAGGGCTCTGAGCAGAGAGGGGCTGCCGCGCCCTCAAAGTGGGCTGCCAGGTCCAGAGAACTTGTGGCGGGGGTGGGGCACACTAGCCCAGCCACCATGAGGTTCAGCCTCTCCTGTGCCGCCCAGGTGTCACCCACACCCTTCTTCGTGAGGAGCTGAGAAAGGGGGTGGGTGCCCCCAGGAAGCCTCCAGTCAATAGAGCACCTTGTGAACGGGGGGTGCAGACGGAGCCCCCCAGTGGTTTGTCCTGGCCCCAGGACAGCAGGATGATGGGCCCCAGGCTGTGGGGTTTGCCCTGGGGACTTGGGGAGGGTTTCCTGCAGCTGTTCCATGGCCCCAATAGGCAGTGTGTGGGGCGGGGCCTCAGGAACTTCCTCTGGTGCCACCTCCCTGCAGCCAGGCCCCCTGACCAACAAGCACAGCGGACCCGAGGTGGGATGGAACAGCCCCCCAGCCAGCTCACTCGGGGTCCCACAGGGAGAGACACGTGGGAGATGCAGCTGGGAGTGTTGGGAGGCCAAGGCTGCCAGGCCCAAAAGGAGGACACAGACTTGCTAAATAAAGACTCCCATTCCTGCCCGGCCTTCACGCTGTGCTTGCTGCCCCGGGGGGAGCTGCCTGTGCCCAGAGTGGGTCCCAGCTCTGGGTGGGCACCAAGACCCAAGTCCTCCTCTCAGCGTCACTGACCTTAGCCCCACAGAGCCCCCACTTCCTCATCTGCAAACGGTGCCTGCCCTCCCAGGGTCATGGTCAGGGCGGACTGAGGTCCTGAGGCCACAGTGACACTCGCCCGCCTGCGGTCATCATTCAAGGGGCAGGTTCCAATGAGCGGGGAGCCAACCCTGGGCTCCCACAAACACCTCCGAGCTGTTTCCCAGCTCCTGGCCCCAAAGCATGTCTGATGGAGCCAGACCCGGGGGTGGGGGTGGGGACGTCAGGAAACTTGGGCATTCGATGGCTCCATCCCTGCGCTGTCTGCAGGACCTCGTTGTTCTGAGGGCCGGGCAGCAGAGAGGGCCGGGATGGGAATGCAGGTGGACAAGGCCTGGCCTCAGAGGTGGTCTTCTGGCTGGGGTGCTCAGGAGAGCAGTGGGCAGGGCCCAGGACACCTTACGGGACACCCCTGCCCACTCACTGTGGCTGGCCAAGTCCCTCAGCCTCTGGACCGAAGTGTCCCAGCAGGGGGTTTGGACCAAGACCAGCAGGGGGTGCCTCACAAGCATCCTGGTTCTGGGAGAACATGGGGTCGGGGTGGGCTGCCAGGAGAGGGTGAGGTGGAGGCTCACACCCAGGTTGGAGGCCTGGAAGGAGGGAGAAAGCACCTCAGGAGACACCCTGCTTCCTGGGGGTTTAATAAACGTGTTGTTCTGGGGCAGCCCCACCCGTGCTGAGCCCCTCGGCCTCGGCTGGTGCTGGGAGAGCTGGCGCTCTTCACGACATTCCAGGTGATTCTGATGCTCAGCAGCCTGAGCCCCGGCCCACGAGCAGCTCTCGTGTGGGGAGAGGGTCCCCTGCAGTAGACACTGGCCCGGTGAGGCCCGTCCGAGGACCCCAGAGCCCCTGCCCACACGGCAGACTTCAGTGAGGTGACCAGACCCAGAACAAGGCAAACCCCAGGGCTTCCCAATGAGTTAGAAGCACACGGGAGAGAGGGAGCTCTCTGCTCTCGCTGGCCGTGAACGTGTGCAGGGCTCATGTGAAGAAACCGCTGCCCCGAGGCAGTGAGAAAATAACCCTCTTTGTGGCCAGAACGAACCCAGCACCTGTGTGCGCTGATGTGCAGGTTCAAGCTAGTCCCCCTTTTTCCTAGAAGGCCGGGAGCTCAGTGGTTAGAGCGTCATCCTGATACACCGAGGTGGGAGAGTTGGTCCCTGGTCAGGGCACACAGAAGAATCAACCAAGGGGCCGGCGCGTCTGGCTTGGTGGTTGAGCGTCGACCTATGAACCAGGAGGTCACATTAGATTCCTGGTCAGGACAGAAGTGATCTTCCAAGTCTTGATATCAAATAGGTATCAAGACTCCCACGTCCACTGCCCCCATCTCTGGGGAAGCCACTGCCGCGTTGGGATCAGCCCTGTGCAGAGGCCCATGTGTGAGGAACGGAGGCCGCCCGCCCAGTCCAGTCTTCAGTGCCTCCTTGGTGCCAGCTAAGAGATCCTGAAGAAGAACCACCCGGAGAGTCAGAAACATCGATGAGAGAGAAACATCGATCAGCTGCCTCCTGCACACCCCCTCCTGGAGATTTGCCTGCAACCAAGGTACATGCCCTTGACCAGAATCGAACCTGGGTCCCTTCAGTCCACAGGCCGACGCTCTATCCACTGAGCCAAACCAATTAGGGCCATGTTTGTTGTTTTAAGACACTAGCCATGTTATGCCGCAGCAGCAAACACAACAGACAAGGCAGACAAGGGAATTTCAGATGGGAAGAGATCATAATTACGGAGCAATCGTCCATCCAACCAGCTGGTCTGATTCCAGAAAACAGTCCCTCCGATCCATAGGGCAGAGCAGAGGAAGGTGAGACACCTCCCCCAGAAAGCTCTGCCCCGAGATACACATGCTACAGCACGTCCCCCCGGGAAGAAGGAAGTGTCCATAACGGGCCCAAGGACATTGTCAACTAATTAGGGGGGGGGGCACCTATGGTCCGTGCCCCAAATAAATCCCAGATGGAATAAGATGCCCTGAGCAGTACGGCCATAAGCCGCCGGCAGAGGGCGTGGGAGGCCCTGGTTGCGCCGGGAGAGCCTCGCGGCATGCAGGCGCCAGGCAAGCACAGGGACAGTGACACCTCCCGCGAGACGGTGCGTCACTCGCCCCCGCGGGGCGCCCCTTGCTGCAAGGCGACCACACTTTAACTCGGTGATTTCACTCTCCAAACCTCCCCGGGAAGTCATCAGGGAGGTGGCACTGTGCACCCAGTCGGGTGTCTGTTCATAGAGGTGACTGGACAGCGCCCCCACCTTCCTAAGGTGTGTGGGTCCCTGTGAGGGTGAGACTTAGAATCGCGCTTTGCGAAGGCCGAAGGCCGCTCACATCAGCAGCGCTGTGACCAGCAGGACTGAGCACCTGCCTGCAGTCACTCTAACGACAGTGGGGGGCGGAAACGGAAGGGGCCACTGTGTTAACGGGGTTGTCTTACTGGCTGCATTTTCTGGTTAATATTTTTCTGTATTTTCCAAATTCTCCACAATAAGCATGTGTGGCTTTTGTCATGAAAGGAACCCAGCAGCGTATTTTTAAAAACGGCACCACCGAGTGCTGATCCGTCGAAAAGGATCTGTTTTGAGCCCTGGTATCGAGTTTCCCAAACTGACCTGTCATTCAAGGTGCTGGGCCTCCGATCCCCATGTCCCGGGAAGGCCTCCGTTCAGTGCCCAAGCTGGGCGGCTCTGGGGACAGCAGCCTCTCATCAGAACCCCTGTCCTCGCCTCCTCCAGCATTGACCCTGGTGTTCTGCCTGCAAACGGGGAGGGTGGGGTGGTGCAGGCACACACTGAGTCCTCTGCTTCCGCTCCACCACCCTCCCCAGCACGACGCTAATGCCCAAGGCTGGGGGTAGTCCTGAAACTGTCCAGGGCCTAGGGCTGGGCTGAACTGAGTTGGACTGGACTGGGCTGAGCTGGGCTGGGTTGG